>JABEVN020001132.1:0-26206 GCA_013146195.2 Codonopsis lanceolata | reverse complement strand
ATAAAGTTTTAGTTTCTCAACCGAGTAAGGGTATTTTTGTCTTTCTGCAGTATTAGCGACATTTCAATTTATTATTTAATTATTCAAGAAATTAATTTGCTTATGACAAATTTACTCTTTTGCCTTAATTCATGGCAAGTGATTTATAATATTTATGACACTTTTTCTAATCATTATTATTTGGCATGATAAATTTATGTGTATTGTCCTTAACAAAAGGCACAAATTCATCAAATGATACTTCATTTTTTCATCTTCTTGACATTATGACATATTTTTTAAACTTATTTATCGTATTTTATTCATGGGTAATAACTAAACATGCTACCAATTTGTTTATATGATAATACTAACCGACAATTCTATTACTATAGATATAATTTTTCATATAAATTTTATAATGTCTTTCCGAAAATATTAAAAAAGTAAACCATATTATTTTTTAGTTTCGAATAATTTTTGTGTCTCAACCGAGTAAGGGTATGTTTGTCATTTCAAGAAATATTATGCGACATTTGTAACGATTCTCGATAGGTGGGGAAATTGAAAAAAATCAAAATACAGGGAGATCTAAATGAATTGAATTAAATAATGTAGGACATAAGTTGAAAATATGTACAAGTTAAGGGATCAAACTATTATTTAATTATTCATTGAATTAATTAGTCTATAACAAATTTACTCTTTTGACCTTAATTAATGGTGAGTGATTTATTAAGTTAAAGGGTACATTTGTCCATACATTAAGTTATAAGAGACAACCTACACTTTTATAAGTAGTTAGATTAGATTAGATTAGATTAGATTAGATTAGATTAGATTAGATTAAATTAAATTAAATTGTATTATTATTGATACAATTATTCATATAACTCTTATAATGTCTTTCCCGAACATATTTATAAAAGTAAAACAATATTATTTTTTTAGTTTCGAATAAAGTTTTAGTTTCTCAACCGAGTAAGGGTATTTTTGTCTTTCAGAAAATATTGGGCGACATTTCAATTTATTATTTAATTATTCATGAAATTAATTTGCTTATGACAAATTTACTCTTTTGGCCTTAATTCATGGCAAGTGATTTATAATATTTATGACACTTTTTTCTAATCATTATTATTTGGCATGATAAATTTATGTGTATTGTCCTTAATAAAAGGCACAAATTCATCAAATGATACTTCATTTTTTCATCTTCTTGACATTATGACACATTTTTTAAACTTATTTATCTTATTTTATTCATGGGTAATAACTAAACATGCTACCAATTTGTTTAATATCTTGATACTAACCGACAATTCTATTACTATAGATATAATTTTTCATATAAATTTTATAATGTCTTTCCGAACATATTTAAGAAAGTAAACCATATTATTTTTTTAGTTTCGAATAAGGTTTTTGTGTCTCAACCGAGTAAGGGTATTTTTGTCATTTAGTTAAATATTAGGCGACATTTGTAACGATCCTGATAGGTGGGGGAAATTGAAAAAAAATCAAAATACAAGACGAAATGAATTGAATTAAATAATGTAGGACATAAATTGAAAATAGGTACAAGTTAAGGGATCGAACTATTATTTAATTATTCATTGAATTAATTAGTTTATAACAAATTAATGGTGAGTGATTTATTAAGTTAAAGGGTACATTTGTCCATACATTAAGTTGTAAGAGACAACCTACACTTTTATAAGTAGTTAGATTAGATTAGATTAGATTAGATTAGATTAGATTAGATTAAATTAAATTGTATTACTATTGATACAATTTTTCATATAACTCTTATAACGTCTTTTCTGAACATATTTATGAAAGTAAAACAATATTATTTTTTTAGTTTCGAATAAAGTTTTAGTTTCTCAACCGAGTAAGGGTATTTTTGTCTTTCAGAAAATATTGGGCGACATTTCAATTTATTATTTAATTATTCACGAAATTAATTTGCTTATGACAAATTTACTCTTTGGGCCTTAATTCATGGCAAGTGATTTATAATATTTATGACACTTTTTTCTAATCATTATTATTTGGCATGATAAATTTATGTGTATTGTCCTTAATAAAAAGCACAAATTCATCAAATGATACTTCATTTTTTCATCTTCTTGACATTATGACACATTTTTTAAACTTATTTATCTTATTTTATTCATGGGTAATAACTAAACATGCTACCAATTTGTTTAATATCTCGATACTAACCGACAATTCTATTACTATAGATATAATTTTTCATATACATTTTATAATGTCTTTCCCGAACATATTTAAAAAGTAAAACCATATTATTTTTTTAGTTTCTTATAAGGTTTTTGTGTCTCAACCGAGTAAGGGTATTTTTGTCATTTCAGTAAATATTAGGCGACATTTGTAACGATCCTAATAGGTGGGGGAAATTGAAAAAAAAAATCAAAATACATGACGAAATGAATTGAATTAAATAATGTAGGACATAAATTGAAAATAGGTACAAGTTAAGGGATCAAACTATTATTTAATTATTCATTGACTTAATTAGTCTATAACAAATTTACTCTTTTGACATTAATTAATGGTGAGTGATTTATTAAGTTAAAGGGTACATTTGTCCATACATTAAGTTGTAAGAGACAACCTACACTTTTATATGTAGTTAGATTAGATTAGATTAGATTAGATTAGATTAGATTAGATTAGATTAGATTAGATTAGATTAGATTAGATTAAATTAAATTGTATTACTATTGATACAATTTTTCATATAACTCTTATAATGTCTTTCCCGAACATATTTATGAAAGTAAAACAATATTATTTTTTTAGTTTCGAATAAAGTTTTAATTTCTTAACCGAGTAAGGGTATTTTTGTCTTTCAGAAAATATTGGGCGACATTTCAATTTATTATTTAATAATTCACGAAATTAATTTGCTTATGACAAATTTACTCTTTTGGCCTTAATTCATGACATGTGATTTTTAATATTTATGACACTTTTTTCTAATCATTATTATTTGGCATGATAAATTTATGTGTATTGTCCTTAACAAAAGGCACAAATTCATCAAATGATACTTCATTTTTTCATCTTCTTGACATTATGACACATTTTTTAAACTTATTTATCTTATTTTATTCATGGGTAATAACTAAACATGCTACCAATTTTGTTAATATCTCGATAGTAACCGACAATTCTATTACTATAAATATAATTTTTCATATAATTTTTTAAATGTCTTTCCCGAACATATTTATGAAAGTAAAACAATATTATTTTTTTAGTTTCGAATAAAGTTTTCGTTTCTCAACCGAGTAAGGGTATTTTTGTCTTTTAGAAAATATTGGGCGACATTTCAATTTATTATTTAATTATTCACGAAATTAATTTTAGTTTCGAATAAAGTTTTAGTTTCTCAACCGAGTAAGGGTATTTTTGTCTTTCAGAAAATATTGGACGACATTTCAATTTATTATTTAATTATTCACGAAATTAATTTGCATATGACAAATTTACTCTTTGGGCCTTAATTCATGGCAAGTGATTTATAATATTTATGACACTTTTTTCTAATCATTATTGTTTGGCATGATAAATATATGTGTATTGTCCTTAACAAAAGGCACAAATTCATCAAATGATACTTCATTTTTTCATCTTCTTGACATTATGACACATTTTTTAAACTTATTTATCTTATTTTATTCATGGGTAATAACTAAACATGCTTCCAATTTTTTTAATATCTCGATAGTAACCGACAATTCTATTACTATAGATATAATTTTTCATATAATTTTTTTAATGTCTTTCTCGAACATATTTATGAAAGTAAAACAATATTATTTTTTTAGTTTCGAATAAAATTTTCGTTTCTCAACCGAGTAAGGGTATTTTTGTCTTTCAGAAAATATTGGGCGACATTTCAATTTATTATTAATTATTCACGAAATTAATTTTAGTTTCGAATAAAGTTTTAGTTTCTCAACCGAGTAAGGGTATTTTTGTCTTTCAGAAAATATTGGGCGACATTTCAATTTATTATTTAATTATTCACGAAATTAATTTGCTTATGACAAATTTACTCTTTGGGCATTAATTCATGGCAAGTGATTTATAATATTTATGACACTTTTTTCTAATCATTATTATTTGACATGATAAATTTATGTGTATATTCCTTAATAAAAGGCACAAATTCATCAAATGATACTTCATTTTTTCATCTTCTTGACATTATAACAAATTTTTAAAACTTGTTTATCTTATTTTATTCATGGGTAATAACTAAACATGCTACCAATTTGTTTAATATCTCGATACTAACCGACAATTCTATTACTATAGATATAATTTTTCATATAAATTTTATAATGTCTTTCCCGAACATATTTAAGAAAGTAAAACCATATTATTTTTTTAGTTTCGAATAAGGTTTTTGTGTCTCAACCGTGTAAGGGTATTTTTGTCTTTTCAGTAAATATTAGGCGACATTTGTAACGATCCTGATAGGTGGGGGAAATTGAAAAAAAAATCAAAATACAGGACGAAATGAATTGAATTAAATAATGTAGAACATAAATTGAAAATAGGTACAAGTTAAGGGATCAAACTATTATTTAATTATTCATTGAATTAATTAGTCTATAACAAATTTACTCTTTTGACCTTAATTAATGATGAGTGATTTATTAAGTTAAAGGGTACATTTGTCCATACATTAAGTTGTAAGAGACAACCTACACTTTTATAAATAGTTAGATTAGATTAGATTAGATTAGATTAGATTAGATTAGATTAGATTAGATTAGATTAAATTGTATTACTATTGATACAATTTTTCATATAACTCTTATAATGTCTTTCCCGAACATATTTATGAACGTAAAACAATATTATTTTTTTAGTTTCGAATAAAGTTTTAGTTTCTCAACCGAGTAAGGGTATTTTTGTCTTTCAGAAATTATTGGGCGACATTTCAATTTATTATTTAATAATTCACGAAATTAATTTGCTTATGACAAATTTACTCTTTTGGCCTTAATTCATGACAAGTGATTTGTAATATTTATGACACTTTTTTCTAATCATTATTATTTGGCATGATAAATTTATGTGTATTGTCATTAACAAAATGCACAAATTCATCACATGATACTTCATTTTTTCATCTTTTTGACATTATGACACATTTTTTAAACTTATTTAACTTATTTTATTTATGAGTAATAACTAAACATGCTTCTAATTTTTTTTAATATCTCGATAGTAACCGACAATTCTATTACTATAGATATAATTTTTCATATAAATTTTTTAATGTCTTTCCTGAACATATTTATGAAAGTAAAACAATATTATTTTTTTAGTTTCGAATAAAGTTTTAGTTTTTCTCAATCGAGTAAGGGTATTTTTGTCTTTAAGAAAATATTGGGCGACATTTCAATTTATTATTTAATTATTCACGAAATTAATTTTAGTTTCGAATAAAGTTTTAGTTTCTCAACCGAGTATGAGTATTTTTGTCTTTCAGAAAATATTGGACGACATTTCAATTTATTATTTAATTATTCACGAAATTAATTTGCTTATGACAAATTTACTCTTTGGGCCTTAATTAATGTCAAGTGATTTATAATATTTATGGCACTTTTTTCTAATCGTTATTATTTGGCATGATAAATTTATGTGTATTGTCCTTAGTAAAAGGCACAAATTCATCATATGATACTTCATTTTTTCATCTTCTTGACATTATGACAAATTTTTTAAACTTGTTTATCTTATTTTATTCATGGGTGATAACTAAACATGCTACCAATTTGTTTAATATCTCGATACTAACCGACAATTCTATTACTATAGATATAATTTTTCATATAAATTTTACAATGTCTTTCCCGAACATATTTAAGAAAGTAAAACCATATTATTTTTTTAGTTTCGAATAAGGTTTTTGTGTCTCAACCGAGTAAGGGTATTTTTGTCATTTCAGTAAATATTAGGCGGCATTTGTAACGATCCACGATAGGAAATTGGGGAAATTGAAAAAAAATCAAAATACATGACGAAATGAATTGAATTAAATAATGTAGGACATAAATTGAAAATAGGTACAAGTTAAGGGATCAAACTATTATTTAATTATTCATTGACTTAATTAGTCTATAACAAATTTACTCTTTTGACCTTAATTAATGATGAATGATTTATTAAGTTAAAGGGTACATTTGTCCATACATTAAGTTATAAGAGACAACCTACACTTTTATAAGTAGTTAGATTAGATTATATTAGATTAGATTAGATTAGATTAGATTAAATTGTATTACTATTGATACAATTTTTCATATAACTCTTATAATGTCTTTCCCGAACATATTTATGAAAGTAAAACAATATTATTTTTTTAGTTTCGAATAAAGTTTTAGTTTCTCAACCGAGTAAGGGTATTTTTGTCATTCAGAAAATATTGGGCAACATTTCAATTTATTATTTAATAATTCACGAAATTAATTTTCTTATGACAAATTTACTCTTTTGGCCTTAATTCATGACAAGTGATTTTTAATATTTATGACACTTTTTTCTAATCATTATTATTTGGCATGATAAATTTATGTGTATTGTCCTTAACAAAAGGCACAAATTCATAAGATGATACTTCATTTTTTCATCTTCTTGACATTATGACACATTTTTTAAACTTATTTATCTTATTTTATTCATGGGTAATAACTAAACATGTTTCCAATTTTTTTAATATCTCGATAGTAACCGACAATTCTATTACTATAGATATAATTTTTCATATAAATTTTATAATGTCTTTCCCGAACATATTTATGAAAGTAAAACAATATTATTTTTTTAGATTCGAATAAAGTTTTAGTTTCTCAACCGAGTAAGGGTATTTTTTCTTTCAGAAAATATTTGCGACATTTCAATTTATTATTTAATTATTCACGAAATTAATTTTAGTTTCGAATAAAGTTTTAGTTTCTCAACCGAGTGAGGGTATTTTTGACTTTCAGAAAATATTGGGCGACATTTCAATTTATTATTTTACTCTTTTGGCCTTAATTCATGACAAGTGATTTTTAATATTTATGACACTTTTTTCTAATCATTATTATTTGGCATGATAAATTTATGTGTATTGTCCTTAACAAAAGGCACAAATTCATCAGATGATACTTCATTTTTTCATCTTCTTGACATTATGACACATTTTTTAAACTTATTTATCTTATTTTATTCATGGGTAATAACTAAACATGTTTCCAATTTTTTTAATATCTCGATAGTAACCAACAATTCTATTACTATAGATATAATTTTTCATATAAATTTTATAATGTCTTTCCCGAACATATTTATGAAAGTAAAACAATATTATTTTTTTAGATTCGAATAAAGTTTTAGTTTCTCAACCGAGTAAGGGTATTTTTGTCTTTCAGAAAATATTGGCGACATTTCAATTTATTATTTAATTATTCACGAAATTAATTTTAGTTTCGAATAAAGTTTTAGTTTCTCAACCGAGTAAGGGTATTTTTGACTTTTAGAAAATATTGCGCGATATTTCAATTTATTATTTTACTATTCACGAAATTAATTTGCTTATGACAAATTTACTCTTTGGGCCTTAATTCATGGCAAGTGATTTATAATATTTATGACACTTTTTTCTAATCATTATTATTTGGCATGATAAATTTATGTGTATTGTCTTTAATAAAATGCACAAATTCATCAAATGATACTTCATTTTTTCATCTTCTTGACATTATGACAAAATTTTTAAACTTGTTTATCTTATTTTATTCATGGGTAATAACTAAACATGCTACCAATTTGTTTAATATCTCGATACTAACCGACAATTTTTATTACTATAGATATAATTTTTCATATAAATTTTATAATGTCTTTCCCGAACATATTTAAGAAAGTAAAACCATATTATTATTTTAGTTTCGGATAAGGTTTTTGTGTCTCAACCGAGTAAGGGTATTTTTATTAGGCGACATTTGTAACGATCCTGATAGGTGGGGGAAATTGAAAAAAAAATCAAAATACAGGACGAAATGAATTGAATTAAATAATGTAGGACATAAATTGAAAATAGGTACAAGTTAAGGGATCAAACTATTATTTAATTATTCGTTGACTTAATTAGTCTATAACAAATTTACTCTTTTGACCTTAATTAATGGTGAGTGATTTATTAAGTTAAATGGTACATTTGTCCATACATTAAGTTGTAAGAGACAACCTACACTTTTATAAGTAGTTAGATTTTAATAATGGGTAATATACACATGAGCTTTAAAAAAAACTATATATTAAATATATATAAATAATTAAGTCAATTGTTTTTTCTTAAACTGTACACCAAGTAAATTATGACGATTATATAGGGACGAAGGGAATAATATATTGGAGTATTTGTTAATGCCCACTCTCCAAAAGAAATGGGAGGAGAAGAAAACTCTCTGCAGAATCCTTAAGCCGACATTGCCTTGCTGCTGTCGTATCTTTCATTCATTAGCAGAGGTATGAAAATACCTCACTAAACTTGCTTAGATTTTCAATATGTTCAATCTTTAAACTTTAATCCCGTGTACAAGGATGAACAAGTGAGATGCTCTCGTGTACGTGTTGAATTAATCAATCTCTTAATCTTGATACAGGGGCTTGATAGAACTGATCAGGCAAATTGATTTACTTTAGCTGTGAGTGAGATCTACATATACTTGCTGCTCTTCTAAGTTCTACCTATGGCTATGGCTGACAACACTCGTGGGTACACGCTGGATGAAGCCCTTGTTGCCATTGGGTTTGGCAAATTCCAAATAAATGTATTGGCTTACGCAGGGCTTGGTTATGCTGCTTCTGCTATGGAGACTATGATTCTTTCTTTCATAGGACAGTCAGTTAAGACTGAGTGGAAACTCTCCTCTAATGAAGAGAGTCTATTAACAAGTGTGATTTTTGCTGGCTTTGTTATCGGAGCATATTTAATAGGCCTCATTGCAGATAATTATGGAAGGAGGTATGCCCCTTGATTTCCATTTTCTCTCGCATCTGTTTTATACCCATCATAATTCGTAAGACGAACCACTCTCGCGCAGCTTGGTTGACCCATCAACACACACGGTATCTTTCCTAAGTTTTTGCCTTTAAACAAATTCCTAAGATTAATGCCTACTTGCATTTTTCCTTCTCCAGGAAGGGTCTTCTGTGTATTGGTATAGTGACTAGTGGATGTTTTCTGACAGCTTTCGCTCCCAACTATATTTCTCTGCTCATACTTCGTTTCTTGGTAGGTGTTGGTATAGGTGGTTCACCCGTCTACTTATCTTGGTTTTTGGAGTTTGTTCCTGCTCCAAATCGAGGCACTTGGATGGTTTTGTTTACGGCTTTCAACGCTGTTGGAAATATAATTGAGGCTGCACTTGCTTGGGTATGTACAATAATTTTGTTACTTTCCTAGTTTCTAATCACTTGCGACTTATCATTTGCTCTGGTCCAATTTGATCTTAACGTACAAAAAAAAGACCGACTTTCACCCTAAAATTGTTTTGCAGATCATCTTGCCAAGATTGGGTTGGAGGTGGTTGCTTGCATTATCTTCAATACCAGCATTTGTAACACTTATCTTTTACAATCTTGCACCAGAATCCCCAAGGTATCTATGTATGAAAGGTCAAACAGCCGATGCTCATAAAATATTAAAGGGAGCAGCTGCAATTAACAGAACAGAACTTCCTTCTGGAGTGCTTCTTTCTGACCAAAGATCTGTTTTTGATGAAGAAGTCCCTTCACCAGCAGATCCCCTTCTGAACAAAACTATGGATTGTAAAACATGCTTCTCCGCGTTACAGATGCTTATTTCTTCGAGTTTAATAAGAACCACAACTCTACTGTGGGTTTTGTTCTTTGGAAACAATTTTGCTTATTATGGAATAATATTGCTGACTTCAAAGCTGAGAAGTGGGCAAAGTGATTGTGTCTCGGTCACTTTGCATTCTGACAACTACTCCCAGGATTTGAGCTATAGGGATATACTTGTTGCTAGTTTTGCAGGTACAAGTTTACAACATACATTATACTTGTTGCTTCATGAAGGTTGTGTGTTCATTAATGTTGATGTTGGGAATTTGAAAATTGTTGTTGATTGATGGTGAAAAAAAATAAAAAGAAAAGAAAAGCGCCACCTTGGAATGCAATGAAAAAGAAAGAAAAGAAAAGAAAAGAAAATGTAAAGGGTGGCCACAAAAGAAAGAAAAAAAAATGTCATTGTTCTTCAATTTTTCTCAAGGAGATATAAGGATGGTGCTTAATTGTTTGTGGGAGATGAGATATTTTTTTTTCAACCCAAAGTTTAATGTTTAAGGGGTTGTTGAAGTGAGTTTGTGGTTAATTTGAAGAGTTGTGTTTTCATGAAGCTAGTCATAATGTGAAGACTTCAAATTCTTTGCTCTCTTGACTTGCTATCATATCCTTCATTTGTAGCCCAAACCTTGGCCAAACATTACAAGCTTGAAAAGTCCTATTGATATTGTTATACCGCGTGTTCTTGCCTTGCTTTGTGAAAAAAATATTTTTTTGATAACTCTTTCGAGTTGACTTGTATTTGGTATTTCGGTTGGCCGTTCAATCTAAGCTAGAGCATTGCTACTGGTTGGTAAAAAAATGTTTTATGGTATGAATGATTGTTTGAGGATTGTGTGATAGTATGTGAATCAATTCATACCTCCATTATGCATATTTATAATCTTGGGGTTGATCTCTTGGATGGTAATGCTTGTGGGATCTTAATTGAGCGCCACCTTCATTTCATGTTGTTCTCGAGCATTTCCATAATTCATTTTCTTTGCTCGGGACGATCACAGCTTAAGTTTGAGGGCGGGCCACACCCTGAAAAGGTACCAGGGCACGAGAAAGATCCTCGGCCCAAGGGGACTCATCCGGATTATTCTCAGCTGAAGCCAAAGCCTCGGCCACGTTACTATGAAGGGGAAGAAGGGGACTCCTAACTGACACGGGTATTCGAATTACCCTATTCCAGTAATCTATCAGCTCCATGGAGGAACTACTAGAAGAAGAAGAAGAAAAAATAGGAAAGGGGATTCTACGAGACATACCCTAAAAACAAAGGAAAGGAAGAAAGAAAAATCGTACCAAAAGAGTTAGCCGGAAAGAATGCCGAAGAAATCAACAGAGAAGCAGAAACACGCCTGAAAAAACCAAAAGAAGTCGGAAAAATTAAATAAACAGAAGAAACAGACACCCCAAACATGAAAAGGAGGAAATGTGGAAAAAGTGACCGTAAAAACCTCCCGAAAAAAGAAAACGTGAAAAAGGGAAAGAAGTTCACTTACGGGCTCCAGGTAAAATAGGACTCAACGGGGGGGAACAGCCGGAAAGATCGCCGGAAATCGCCTAGAAGCACAGTGAGAGGAAATAGTGAAGGAAAAGTGAAAACGGTGAAAGTGAAAAGAAAAGAAAAACGCTCTTATACCCCCCTGCAACGACATCGCATTTAGCCAGGGCCCCTAAATCCACCGGGTCGACCCGCGTGTTTTTACCTAAGCAAAACCCTAAACGGCACCGTATGACATTGATTCCTCCGGATCCGGGAAGAAAGGGCGGCATTGAAAGCATTTCGAAATTCGAAAATCCGCCCCAAACAAAAATCGAGAAGCCGCCAAAAACCTACATTTAATGATGTGACAGACCGAAAAGAAAAATCATCCTGATTGGACGGATACCCAAAAACGCCCCATAAACTTCCATCAACCTCGATTTGAATCTCGGAGTCAGCCTCGGCAACAAGCTCGACATCAACCTCTCGCCACCAAGCAAAGAGAATACTTCTCGGCCTTACGGCGTCGATCGGCCAAGAAGTAGGGGGCCACTGAAAGTATTATACCGAGGAAATGGTCCTCGGCAAAATAACGGGTCCCACTTAGAAAACCGCTAGTAACGAAGCCATAGAAACATAGGTCCCTGAGATAGCGCGAGTTTGATTGTTGCCAAGTAATAGACAACCCACGGCCTCCAACAGCTTTGGCCTCGGCTAGTCAGAGTGACTTCTAATGCGCTCGGCCCCAGACCTAGAGTGGTTTCCACCACCCTCGACTTCGCCCACTGAATCGGTCCCCAGTACTCTCGGCCTCGGCAGTAATAAACACCTCATCACAAGACCGCTCGGCCTCAGCGTTAGATCAATCATCACCCGGCCTGACAAAGCAGCTTCCCTAGGCTCGGTAAAACCGCTACACGCAAACACCAACTCCCTAACAAACGCACAGCCCACTTATTTCTGACAAAGACCATCAACGCATTTAATAACCGCCGCAATGTGTTCCCCAATGACCAGCCGCCATGTCGACAGGAAGATCAAGTATAAATAGAGGACACACATTTATTGTAAAGGTAAGTGATTTCTGAGATATCTATACTCCCTTATCACAACCTCTTATCAAACAAAAATTACGACACATTTATTACCCATTTTCCACTGGAAATCTTACTCTCACACCGGAGGGTTCTAGTCGGGCCGCCCCGACTCCTTAACGGTGTTATTTGCTTACTCTGTGCAGGTAGCCAGGAAGACGAACATGTGGAGCCCACTTCATCCTAACCTCAAATGTGGACAACAAGACAAAGTCACCACCAAAAAAGCGTGATCACTGATATTAAAATTTTTATTTTAGGACTTCTTGGATAAAAAAAATAATATTTTTGGGACTTTTTGAATATGAGAAAATTTTCGGACAAAAACTTAGGAAAAATTATTTATGAATATTTTATGTAATACAGATCCTCTTAACCCGACGCATCAGTGTTGGTGAGTTAAGTTGTGAGAGAATTGAGTTTTATCTTATAAATTAAAATCCGTAAAATGGTCTTATTGGAAAATCAATCAATTTTAGTGAGATTATTTTTTATTTTTCCCAATAATTTGTCCCTCTTAGTGTTAATTGCCACCAGGAATCCGATCATCATGAAGTAAGGGAATTTGTGTGACTAGATTGAAAATTGGTTTAATAAATAATTTGGTCCCTGAACTTAACAATTGTTCCTTTTTTATGTTTTCATATTTGAACCCTTCCTATTTTGGTATCTAAACTGTACATTTGGCCATATACTTCGTTCCTCAAGTGACGGTAGTTATTTGAGACATTAAAAATTGTATGAAATGTCTCAAATACCCTCACTAAATGCTAAGTGTGATTCCATGTTGGAATTAGATATTGAGTTGATTTTTTTTTTTCAAAACTAAGGACAATTGTTCATCTCTCTTTCAAAAAAAAAACTTTAAACCTTTTTTTTCTTTTCTCTCTTTTCTCGCTCCTATATCTTTCTCTCCCTTTTTCTTACTCTTCTTTCTCATTTTTTTCCTCAAGATTTTCGACATCTGGGTAACACACTTAAACAAAATAGGAAATGAACACATCCATGGCTAGCTTGACTAGGTCCTTGTTCATATCAGAAAATCACAGTTCCATAGAGATCTCCTCCTCCCCCTCTTTCGTCACCCCCATGGCTTGACTAGGTCCTTTTTATTTTCTTTCGCTTCCTGCTCCTCTCTCTTTAGTTTGTATTATTGTTCACTTTCTTGAGGATATGGATTCAAGGGAGTCAAAGAAGAAAGAGAAACAAAACAGATGGGTTTATCACAATTTTTTTTATTCGAGCTAAATACTACCCTAGGGCCACATTAACTTCAGATTGATCAGATTAAAAGCATTCATTCAGATAGAATTTAAGTAAAAAGCTTGACTCGATGATCAAAGTTCTACATGAAGCATACGGGACTGGACCCATGTTCCATTTCATACCATTCTCTTGGGTCTACCCACCCGAGATTCATAAGTGTTGAACCTTCAGTCAAGCTTCTTCCTGCTATACCTTCACTGATTTCTTCTCAATGAGATATTGAGCGTGACTTGAGCATTTCATTGACTATAGGAGTTAGAAAAGAAGTTTGATATATTGGTATTCGAAGTTGATCCTTAAGCTTGGAACACTAGAAGGGTTCGGGAAGATAAACTAAGTCGTGCATTTCGGACCAGAACCGGCTGCCTCTTTGGCCTACTAGCTCGATTTATTCCTTTTTCTATGAAGGAGGGCAAGACGCGCCATGATCAACCCGGACTTGTTCCCTATTTTAGCATGGAACATCAAAAGAAATTAGGCAGGAAACTCTCGACCACACCTTCCCCAGCTCCTTCTTAGGACTTAGGAATCGATCATTCGTACTAAATTGGTGGGGTCCCTTTTCTTTATTTAGAACTTTCGAAAAGGAAAGCCCTCGTATTACGCCACAGTTACATCAGTTAGCGTGAGAGTTGAAGACTAAGGCGGCCAGTGCACTCTATTAACCTCTACCTGAACTTCGTCCATCCTCGAGGTTGCCATTTGTTGATCTTGCTGAAAGAAAGTACCAACTGAACGAACTTCGGCAAAAGGAAAAGCAAACGATAAAAAATAAAATAAAATTTGAAATGAATTGAACTGGAAACTAAATTAAAGTATACAATAAAATATTGAATTACGAAAGGGAAAAGAAAAAAAATGAGAAAGAAGAGTAAGAAAGAGGGAGAGAAAGAGAGAGCAACGAGAAGAGAGAGAAAGAAAAAAAATATTTAAACCTTTTTTTAAAGAAAGAATGATAAGAGAGAGAGATGAACAATTTCCCTTAATTTGGAATAAAAAATCCAACTCAGCATCATCTAATTCCAACATGGAATCATACTTAACATTTAGTAAGGGTATTTGAGACATTTCATATAATTTTTAACGTCTCAACTAACGGTCGTCACTTGAGGGACGAATTGTATGACCAAATGTATAGTTTAAGTACCAAAACAAGAAGGATTCAAGTATGAAAATACAAACAGGAACAATTGTTAAGTTATGGGACCAAATTATTTATTAAACCTTGAAAATTTGACGTTTTTGTTGACGAACATCAGTCGAGGGACCGAATGTATGGCAAAAATTCAAGTTCAAAGACCATTATAAAAAACATAACCCCTAAATGTTACACCTACAAACTCTAATTACCACACTACTTAGAATGTCCAATTACCAAAATACCCTCCATCAAATGTAAATAAAATAAAACCCTTTTCAAATTACCAAAATGTCCAATTTAAAACAAAAAAAAAATTGAATATTAAATTAACTCAAGTCTACAAACAGAAAATTGTATACTGATGAATTTAATACCAAAGTGCGGCATGTCAAAGGCGTTCTGGTCGTCACACTCTCATTTATCTGAGAGCTTCAATCAATCCACAAAGAGCTCTTCGTGCGCGCGTGTGTGTATATATATAGAATCACGCTTAATATCTATTCGACTTCGCAATCTCTATATCATTCCATCAACGAACGGGAGATGGGCTTCGAGAACGATCCTTACCGCGATGAAAATGGAGAACCGTTGATGGATTTTGATGAAGAAGACGACGATATTCAATCCGATCAAGGCGACAATCAAAATCTAGTGCTAGACGATAACCTAGAGGATTTCGCCGATGACGACACTTGGCGTCGCGAATTAGAAAGGTCTCCGATGCCGTCAACCAAAAAGTATTAGCGAAGGTAGATCTTGGTCCGAAAGAAGAAGAGTGCAAATTGACTACATCTGTCTTGTGGAAGGTGAAAGATATGTCGCCGGTGCATGACTCCGACTCCAAATCCAAGCCTCGTAAGCCCCTCATCAAGAAGAGCACTGCCCCCGCCGCCGATAGTGTTTCTGATTATGATATTCAAGATGAGGATGTTGATGAAGCGGCAGCGGCGTTTGTGTGGCCGGGACGATTCTGAGGGCAGTGTGTCGTCTTCGTCGTCTGATGGTGGTGGGAAGAGGAAGAAGTTTTCAAGGAAGGATGGGGGTGGTGGTGGGAGTAGGAAGCGAGAGAAGAAGGTGAAGTCGTCGGGGGATAGGAGAGAGAGGCAAGGAGGTGAAGTCGTCGGGCGGTCTGGGGATGATGCTGAGGTGAGGCCGTGAAGGACCAAGAAATTAAAAAAGTCAATAAAAGTCACCACTTTTTTTAAAATTTTTTGACAAAAATCACCACTTTTTAAAAATAAAATTCAAAAAAGTCGCCAGGTGTTTTTAAAAAAATTAAAAAAAAGTCGTCACTTTTTTAATAATACCAAGATATACCAATTTTTTCTCTATTTCATCATAACCAAAATTATTATTGTAAAAAGAATCTATAAATCAAGATATGACCATTTTTTTGAGACAGCTAGCTACATGTAAAAAAAAATGAAAACCCAATATTTTTTTATTTTTAGTTACTTATACATGTTAAAAAATTCAGTTCAAATAATTGAAATATCCCGCCAAAAGTGACTTTCTAAATTTAGAAACATTTATAATTTGTATATTTGTCATATATCATTCATTTGGAAGCAGTCCCGATGATTCATCGTTTTTGCAAAAAAAGAATTATTCTACATCCAACTCTTGATGTGGTTAATTCAATAAATGATTACATGGTATTGAAGAACAATTCAAAAGGAAGATTGTTTTTGAGTTTAGATTTTCTGTGTCATTTTGATAGAAACGTTGATCTTTTGAACGATATAGATATTTCTAAAGTTTTAAATGGAATTTCATGTTTTAAAGTCCTAAATCATGAGTTGAATTTGAAAGTTGGAATTTCATTAATGTTGCTTTGTAACATTGACAATTTCCGTGGGTTATGTATTAGCACGCGATTAATTATTACAAGGCTAACAAACCATGTTTTAGAATTTTAGAATGTCGAGTTCTTTCAAATGATCATTCTGGTGGTACTGTTTTATTTTAAAAATATTACTAACACCATCTGATCATAGAATTCCATCCAAATTTCAAAAAAAAAAAAAAGTTTACGCTAATGGTGTTTTATGAAATGTCTATAAATAAAAGTGTCTAGCGTCAAACTTCTTTTGAAAAACCATTTTTTTAGTCATTATCAATATGTCGCTTTATCTAGAGTTACTAATCATACATATTAAGGGTCTTTGAATTTTTTATGTGATAGTAATAGTTGTAATAATCATACATGTTCAATGAAAAATATTGTATATAAAGAAGTATTTGAAAATTTATAATAAAATTTTAAAAATTTTATGTGCTTTTCTTTGATTTTACTGTTTATCTATTTTTATTTATTTTGTTCATATTAAACTTTTTAATTATATATTATTTAACTTTGATTAAGTATATGATTTTACACACAAGTACAAATCGTGCAACGCATAGGTGCATCACTAGTATTAATTATGAGGTACTTTTTTTAAAAAAGATGAGATGTTAATTATGATTTTTTTTAAAACATGCAATATTAATTATGAGGCACTTTAAAAAAAACTCGAGATTTAATTATGATTTTTTTTTTCAAAAAACATGTAATAGTATTAATTATGAGACATTTTTCAAAAAAAAATGATATGTTAATTATGAAAAACTTTTCTAAAAACGTGCAATATTAACTACTCCCTCCGTTTCATAATATAAATCATTTTGGAAGAATTTTTTTTTGTTCCAAAATAGATGTCACTTTGTAATTTTCAATGAATTTTTTTCTTTTTTTTTCTTCTAATTCCACTTTTACTTATTGACTATGTAACTTGTGTTTGACTCTTTGGACAAGAATATCAAAAAACATTTCATTAATGTTTGAAGTAAAGTAAATAAATGCAGTTTAATCTTTGCAATATATTTCCTTGTTCTGTGTAAAAAACTTCAAAATGATATATATTTTGAAACGGAGGGAGTATGATATTTAATACTCCTATGACTCAAGAATCAAAAACATTGTAAAATGATAATAAATGACATGAAATATATAAGTTTAAATTTGTTTAATCTTAAATTTAAAAGTTTATATTAAATTACATGTCACCCTAGTTGTGACATGTCATAATCAATTTAATTAATTACATGTGCACCTAATCAATCAATCTTAATCATTTAATTTGATCCAATGATTAAAATAAAAGTAACTATTGATGGTTACTGAGACAAGTAATCATTAAAAACTCTTTCATATATATCTATTAAATGTTAAAAGGAGTACTTAGGTCGTTTTATGCATTAAATAATGTTACGAAAAAATATCTATTGGGTTGTGGTGCTCGTGTCGTGTTATACTGCCTTATGTAATTGCATCACATCATCTTCAATTATGATGGAAATACGGAGTATTTATATATTTCCATTCTTCTCGGCTGAAGTCTGTCTCTCCGAAAGATGAAATGGGAGGAGGAGAAAACTCTGCAATTTCCCTAACTCGCCTCGGCCTTTCTGCTGTCGGTTCTCGCATTTATCTTCAAAAGTATGAACATACTTCACTAAACTTGTTTTTTTTTTTTTAATAAATGAATAATTGTTATTCTATTTTTAGATTTTCGGTTATGGTTGTTGTTGTTTTTTGTGTTTGTTCAAGTAAGTTAACTATTGAAAGCTTTTCTCCATCATTGACTTCTTTAATTTGAGTGATGGGAAGTTGGTATCTATGATATGATGCATGTAACTGTAAAGTGATTGAAATTCATCTTTGTGAAGATTTCTCTTACTCAGCGGATATAGGAATATTGTTGATCGGTGTCTAAAATTTTAACTACTCTCTTCGTTTCAAAATATATGACGTTTTAGGACTTTTTACATAGGAAACATATTGTAAATACTAAACTGCCCCTATCCAGACATTAATTAGGTGTCTTGATATTCTTGTCCAAAGAGCCAAACACGGGTTACGAAATCAATGAATATGAGAGAATTTGAGAAGAAAAGGAAAAAAGTTCTTTGAAAATTACAAAATGTCATATATTTTGGAACAAAAAAATTATCCAAAGACATCATATATTTTGGGACGGAGAGAGTATTACATTAAAAAAAATTATAAATTACAATTTGTCCTTTACGCGTTTTCATATGTTGAAAACGCGTAATTACAGCATCACCAACATTCATTAACATGACTTTTTCGATATAACATACAAGAGAATCATTTAAAAATTGATCGGACATTTGATTTCGTAAATCCGTCTTGACAATATTTTTTACCGAGAATTTGGGAGGGGTCCAATGAAATTTTATGGAGGGGTCCAATTGTCAAATATCACAATCCTACTCATAATTTTTTTTATAGAGCGGTGTCCATGGACACCCGTCACACCCCTGTAACCCATGTGGATCCGCCAATAAATACTCATTAATCAGTGGGTTCCTTCTCTTTTATAGGATTCACTGCAATCACAGAGTCTGATTTTCAAGATATTCAAGCCAGAGGCTTTCGTGTGTTGAATCAATCTCTTGAAAATATCTGACTTTCAAGAAAACTGTGGCGAATTGCTTTAGCTGTGAGTGAGATCTACATATACTTACAGTTACTGCTGTTCGCCTGTTCCTATGGCTGACAACACTCGTGGGTACACGCTGGATGAAGCCCTTGTTGCCATTGGGTTTGGCAAGTTCCAAGTGAATGTATTGGCTTACGCAGGGCTTGGTTATGCTGCTACTGCTATGGAGACTATGATTCTTTCTTTCATAGGACAGTCAGTTAAGACTGAGTGGAAACTCTCCTCTACTGAAGAGAGCCTATTAACAAGTGTAATTTTTGCTGGCTATGTTATCGGAGCATATTTAATAGGCCTCATTGCAGATAATTATGGAAGGAGGTATGCCCCTTGATTTCCATTTTCTCTCGCATCTGTTTTATACCCATCATAATTCGTAAGACGAACCACTCTAGCGCAGTTAGCTTAGCCCATCAACACACACGGTATCTTTCCTAAGTTTTTGCCTTTAAACAAATTCCTAAGATTAATGCCTACTTGCATTTTTCCTTCTCCAGGAAGGGTCTTCTGTGTATTGGTATAGTGACTACTGGAGCTGGGTTTCTGACAGCTTTCGCTCCCAACTATATTTCTCTGCTCATACTTCGTTTCTTGGTAGGTGTTGGTATAGGTGGTTCACCCGTCTACTTATCTTGGTTTTTGGAGTTTGTTCCTGCTCCAAATCGAGGCACTTGGATGGTTTTGTTTACGGCTTTCAACGCTGTTGGAAATATAATCGAGGCTGCACTTGCTTGGGTATGCACAATAATTTTGTTACTTTCCAAGTTTCTAATTACTTGCGACTTATCATTTGCTCTGGTCCAATTTGATCTTAACGTACAAAAAAAAAAAAGACCGAGTTTCACCCTAAAATTGTTTTGCAGATCATCTTGCCAAGATTGGGTTGGAGGTGGTTGCTTGCATTATCTTCAATACCAGCATTTGTAACACTTATCTTTTACAATCTTGCACCAGAATCCTCAAGGTATCTATGTACGAAAGGTCAAACAGCCGATGCTCATAAAATATTAAAAGGAGCAGCTGCAATTAACAAAACAGAACTTCCTTCTGGAGTGCTTCTTTCTGACCAAAGGTCTGTTTTTGATGAAGAAGTCCCTTCACCAGCAGATCCCCTTCTGAACAAAACTATGGACTGTAAAACATGCTTCTCCGCGTTACGGATGCTTATTTCTTCGAGTTTAATAAGAACCACAACTCTACTGTGGGTTTTGTTCTTTGGAAACAATTTTCTTTATTTTGGAATAATATTGCTGACTTCAAAGCTGAGAAGTGAGCGAAGTGATTGTGTCTCAGTCACTTTGCATTCTGACAACTACTCCCAGGATTTGAGCTATGGGGATATACTTGTTGCTAGTTTTGCAGGTACAAGTTTACAACATACATTATACTATATGACATCTATATTTTTTAGTATATGTCTAACGTAAGACCGTTTTATAGATCTTAATTCCTAAAACGGATGTCTCCGACAAGTTTTTTCCTATATTTTTTGTTTGTAAACATCCATCTTCATTTTCAGATCTACCGGGGATTGTTCTATCAGTAATCATCATTGACAGAATTGGTCGAAAACTTTCAATGGGAGTCATGTTTATGATTGGATTTATATTCATTCTACCACTGGTATCACTTGGGCCGGATGAGATTTTAACGACAATTTCGTTATTTGGAACACGTGTGTTTATCGTTGGAACATACACTGTAGGCTCTGTCTATGCTCTGGAGGTATATATATAATATATCAACGGTCTGAATTTTTCTTCCTAGTTTATATGGTTTCGCATTCATAAATCATAATATGAATAATGAATGTACGTATATGTGTAGGTATATCCAACTTCTGTGAGGGCAACTGGTGTTGGATTGGCAAGTGCTGCAGGGGGAATTGGGGGAATAATATGTCCTCTTGTAGCCGTTGGATTGCTGAATAACTGCCATCAAACGGCTGTAATCATTCTTTTTGAATTTGTAATTCTTGTATCGGGATTATGTGTTTTTCTCTTTCCTCTTGAAACCAAGGGACGTGATCTTTCAGATAATATTTTTGTGATGTAATTAGATCGTACGATTCACCCATTTTAGCTCCAATTATAAAAGTTAATGCCATTGATATTCGATGGATCATATGTATAAACTATAAAGTCTATCAAGATTTCCCCTGCACTGGGATTTAGGCTCCATCTGGAATCTGGATGACCCAAACTGAGAGCCAAACACACACCAAACACTCTTCGTTTGAAAGGCAAAAACTTTTTAAAAAAAAGATATTTTTAGTAATAAATTAATAATAAAATAATACTTTTAACGTCTTAATATTTAAATGCAGACTTTTGAAGTAAAATATTTTAAAATAAAATATTGAAATCTTTGTTCGAAACGGAGCGAATACATATCTATATTTTGTTTTTACTGATTAAGGAAATTAATTTTGAAATATTTTAAGAACAAATGTACATTAATACATTTAATCTTTACACGTAACATAGATGTTCACACTATGTGTCAAGGTAAAATTAGTAAATTTATAACAAAAAAAATATTTATTTAAGGATAAGAGAGTTGTAAGAGGTGGTCTCGTTTTAAGACAGTCTTTCGGATCCTTATCCGTTAGATAGATCTATACATATTAAATGGAGTAAAATTCAAAAATCTCAATGCAATCCCTTAGTTTTTAAAAATTAGAGTGCCACCACTCATATTTATATATGAAGAATGTCACTTTTTACTATTAATAATGTCACATTGTAGTATAAAATGTGTCACTTTTGGCCTTAGAAATATCACTTTATATTTTAATGAAAATTATAATTTTTTCCTTAAAAAATGTTACTTTTTTGGCTTAAATGTGTCACTTTTAGTCATAAATGTGTTACTTTCACTTTGAAAAGTGTCTCATTTTTTATAAATGAAAATCATTACGTTTGATATTAAATGATTACTTTATAACATTAAACGTGTTACTTTTTAGGATTAAATTTGTTACATTTGACCATACAAATGTCATTTTATCTTATAAATAAAAACCGTCATTGTTAATCTTAAAAGTGTCGCTTTTTAGCATTGAAAGTGTCAGGTTTTAGTATTAAATGTGCCACTTTTGACAGTCAATGTTAGTTTTAAAGTGATATTTTTTAGTAATAAATGTAGGTTAGGTAATTGGGTGGGTTGAGTTGGTCTTGGGTTGGGTTGGAATGAGTAATGGGTTGAATCAGGTCGAAACCCGTTAGAATGCAAATGTCAAATATGTTGAAATGAGTTGGGTTGAAACGAGTAACGGGTTAAAGCGGGTCGACCCGTCGCAACCCAAAATTCAAAAATCTCAATACAATCCCTTAGTTTTTAAAAATTAGAGTACCACCACTCATATTTATATATGAAGAATGTCACTTTTTACTATTAACAATGTCACTTTGTAGTATAAAATGTGTCACTTTTGGCCTTAGAAATATCACTTTATATTTTAATGAAAATTATAATGTTTTCCTTAAAAAAATGTTACTTTTTGGGCTTAAATGTGTCACTTTTAGTCATAAATGTGTTACTTTCACTTTGAAGAGTGTAACATTTTTTATAAACGAAAATCATTACTTTTAGTATTAAATGATTACTTTATAACATTAAAAGTGTCACTTTTTATGATTAAATTTGTTACATTTAACCATACACAAATGTCATTTTATCTTATAAATAAAAACCGTCGTTGTTAACCTTAAAAGTGTTACTTTTTAGCATTGAAAGTGTCACGTTTTAGTATTAAAATCAACGTTAGTTTGAAAGTGATATTTTTTAGTATTAAATGTAGGTCAGGTAATTGGGTTGGTTGAGTTGGTCTTGAGTTGGGTTGGAATGAGTAATGGGTCGAAACCCGTTAGAACCCAATATCAAACATGTTAAAATGAGTTGGGTAGAAACGAGTAACGGGTTAAAGCGGGTCGACCCGTCGCAACCCAAAAATTTCCCCCTAAAAACATAAATTTATAGAATAAAAAAGTTACGGGACGAAATGGGTAACAGATTCGACCCGCTTAAACCCGATCAGGCCCGACCCGAAAATATTATTGGGTCGAAACAGGTTACTCGGTTTAACCCAAAAATATTATTGGATTGGATAATTAGTGGGTTGGGTTGGGTGGGTTAATGAGTAATGTGTTACAATTGACAGACCTAATTAAATGTGTCACTTTCTACTGTTAAGAGTGTCACTTTTTAGTATTAAGAGTGTTACTTTGTATTTTAATGAAAATTATAACAAATTTCCCTTTATAGTGTCACTTTTGTCTTTTCAATGTGTCACGTTTAAATATATCATTTAACATTTCGTTAAAATTAGCTAAGATCCATCACGAAACTGACAAAGAATTAAACTGTAAGATGTAGAAAACCTAACCTGGGTAACACACCCAAACAAAATAGGAAATGAACACATCCATGGCTAGCTTGACTGGGTCCTTGTGTAAGTCCAGATGGCAACAGTTAAGGCTAGAGGGGGGGTGAATAGCCTTTAAAAACTTTGAGGATTAATTTGAAAAACTTAAAATATTGGCAGCGGAAAAACTTGATCTTGTCAGTCAACTGAAGAATTGGTCAGTTGGCTGACACTTTTGAAATTCTTAAAGCTGAAGAAAGTTGGTCAGCTGACTGACACAACAATTTTCAAAAGAAATTTATTTTAATGATTGATCACTAAATATGGAGAAGAAATTCAAACACAAGTTAACTGAACAAGTAAACAAACAATTGTTGTTAACTGGCTGACACTTAATCAGTTTAATAACTTCTCAAGTGTTAAGTTAGTTAGCAAGAATTTAAGAAATGACTGACAAATCAGTTGAAGTGGTTCACAGATAAACTGCTACGTCCACTACCAAGTTGGTCAGACTTGGATTTTTGAAGTGCACTAATTTTATTAAAAATCTAATTGATCTCTAATGGATCAGTGTACAACAAAAGACCGGTGTTTGGGAGAATGATTGAGGAACAATCAAACTCGTGAGACAAACTGACTGAGTTCTAAATAATTTGAAATGAAATACTCAGTGTTTTGCCTAAACAATAACTAGAGAGAAATTTTCAATGAGAAGTATCTAGCTAAAGTTTTTCGTGAAGACAACGTCTGAGATTTTGTGAGTAGAAGGTTTCTTGACTTCAAAAAAATGTTGAGTTCTTATCTTCACAAAATGCTTCCAATGGGTATTTATAGATAGTCTTCACAAGCAACCCGTTAGGAACACATTTGAATTTGAAAAATGTGTTTTGGCAGAGGCAAGATCTCAAAGGATCTTGTAAGATATTATATGGCAGGACATCTATCAAAAACACAAAGTAGGAAAAAGTTAGTACAAGAGTATGATCAGACAAATAAGGAAAGATAAACTCATACTTTAAGTACGTATAGATCAGCTGAGATAAGTGATCGACAAAATGATATTCAGCTGACCAAATATAATCTATCTAACTTGGCTGACAATCAAGTGAAATGTTTTTAAGCAAATCTTTTTAATTTCAAGATTCAACAATCTCCTCCTATTTGCTTAAAACCATTCACTTGAAAGCAGAAAGCCAAGAATTTTAAAGTTCCTGCAAAATTTACGTTAGTACCACAAGCAGATAATGTAATAGCTGAAAACATAGGAGTAATGCCCAATGTGAGGTACAAGTAAAACGAGAGTTTAAAGGAGTTTGTTCATAGTAAAGAGAGAGAGATGAAATGTCCGATAAGCTGATATGGATCCTTCAGTTGTTTTGGACTGCTTCAACTGATGGACCAACTTCAGCTTCATTTTCGATTCTTTGCGGCCGACCTGGCGCAACTTGACTTCTTGCACTTGTTCTCCTTCGACACGCTTGTGTTTGTGTTTCTTCACTGTCACGTTTCTCGACTCTTTTTCACCATCATGTTCTTCTCGATTGTCGCCTTCGGTGTGTTGGTGATCGATTGGCATGAGCTTCAGTCGTTCCCTGAGAATCTGGTTTTCAGCCATGTAAGCATCAGCTCGAGCTTTCTGCTTCTTCTCCTCCTGAATGGTTTGAAGCATAGCTGCTTCAGCATTGAAGGCACGGTTGGACCACTCTTGTTGGTAGAGTAAGAGAGTCCTCCAGTCATCCATATGAGCTTCACGAGGAGCACACTAAGCAATGGCGACTTGCGCCTCGGTGGTGATGATCCGGGTGAGGTTCGAGGCAGAGAGGCAACTTCTTGTTGAAGTGTAGCAAGGCGTGTGTCGGCGTGTGAATATATAAAAGTCGAGCTTAGGCAGCAGAGCAGAGAACTAGAGGCGAATCTTGGTGTGGTTGAGATGGTTCAGGCTCATTTGAGAATACCTGATGGGTGTGAATATCAGCATCCTCAGGGTCAGGGGGAAAGAAAACATCCATGGGGTAGGCTGGGATTTGGGCTTCTGGCTCAGGTGAGGGGGTAGGCATATCTTCAGGAAAGACAATTTTTGTGCCAAGAGGGGACGAAGCAAAGCCTTTGAAATAATTTGTCGTTGTTTTCTAGCTTTCTACCGGTAACTGGAAGGGCTAGATCCTCGAGAAGTAGATTTGGAGGAGTCGGAGGATGAGTCCATGAAGGTTTGGTCCATAGATTTTTTAGGGAGGGGAACCAAAATCTTCTTCTAGGTAAGGCGCAGGAGGAGTAGGCTTGAAGATAGACACTGGGCTGACAGAAAGAGTGTGGGATATGTGAAGAGAGAGATCAAAGTAACAAACAATGGGGAGGCTTGGTTTGGGTGAGAGGGTATGTCGGTGACAGGAAGATGAAAGCAACATTGCGAAGTGTCAAACTATTGACACATAGTGGGATCGAGGCATGGATGGTATCAGCTAAGGTGGTATGGAA
>JABEVN020001131.1:0-26195 GCA_013146195.2 Codonopsis lanceolata | reverse complement strand
GGTTTTATCTTACACTTTTGTTCTTCTGTTCAATGTGTCTTCAGATGTAGTGCATTCGGAAGCACATTGGGTGACTTATCAAAAATCTCTTCACATTGCGAGAATCTGGCATGCACAATGCGATTATCTGTTTGGATTCTTTGGATTCGATACGTTTCAGTTCAAATTCTCAAAATCTAGGATCCACAAACATCTTCTTGAAGTTTTGTGACCAAGATCGGTTAGATCATCAAAAACAATGTTCATGGATTCCATAATAGTCTTAGTTCGTAGATTAAAACTCTGTAAGCTCGATATTTGTAGAATATCCCATGAAAACACACTTATCACTCTTAGAATCAAACTTGGAAAGTTGGTCTCTATCATTGAGAAGGTAGCATACACAACCAAAAACATGAAAGTATTTCAAGGTTGGTTTCTTTCAAGAAAAATTTTCGTAAGGAGTCATCAGGCTACCCGGTCTTAAGAAGACCCTATTTCCAATGTGACAAGCGGCATTTTAAGACTTCACCCGAAACGTTAGCCAAATTTTTGAGGTTAACATCACCCTAGCCATCTCTTGTAATGTCCTATTCTTTCTTTCCACCACTCCATTTTGTTGTGGAGTTTTGGGAGCAGAAAATTCATGTGAGATACCATTGGAGGTACAATAATTAGAAAAGGATGAGTTTTCATATTCCGTGCCATGATCTTATCTAATTCTAATAAGCTTTAGATCATATAAGTTCATCACACGGGTGTACCAAATTTTGAATGCCTCAAAAGTTTCAGACTTCTCTCTTAAAAATATCACCCAAGTGTATCTAGAGAAGTCATCCACACAAAAAAAAGGTATATTTTTTTCTACCTAGGCTCTCTACCTCAATGGGACCCATAAGGTCAGTGTGGATCATCTCTAGGCATCTAGATGTGGTGCATTGTGTTATGGGAAGATGTGAAGCCTTGGTTTGTTTACCTTTTGGCAAATACATACCTTTGAATAATTCTTTTCCAAATTTGGTAAACCTTTAACAAAGATCATGTTTCACAAGCTCATGGAGCTATTTAAAAACTCATGTGACCAAGTTTCTGATGCCAAAGATCTGTTACATCAAGACTTGCTTTTTGACAAGATAGGTTATTGTTGAACAAGTAACAATTATCAGATGATCTTGTACCTGTCAGGAGACATTTGTTAGTATGATCAAAAACTTCACAAGAATTCTTGTCAAACCTTACTTGAAGATCATCATCACACAACTGACTTATACTGATCAAGTTTGTCTTTAGTCCTTCCACATGGTAAACATTCGTGAGATTTGGAAGGCCTTCAACATTCAATGTTCCTTTGCCAACAATTTTACCTTTGGCACCACCACCATAGGTCACTGACCCACCATTGATACTCACATATTCTTTCAAATTCTCAACTGAACCTGTCATATGTCTAGAACACCCACTGTCAAAATACCAAGATCCAGCAATATAAGATTTTAATGAAGTGAAAGTAACATTGCACATTTCATCATGTGACATTGTAGCACCAGGACATATATCAAACGGCTCACAATATTTGTCTTTACACTTATCATCACAAGTTTTGGGAACCCACATTTGTTTAACAGTTTTGGGTTGGTGGTTTTGAAATTTTTTTTTCTGATGTGCCTTCGGATGAGACTTCCAATGCGACTGCCAATGTTGCTGCATTGGCTGACGCATTGGCTGCTTCATACGATTCTGCATCTGAATTTTTCCAGAAAAGACTTGTCTTATTTTGTCCTCATACATAGCCTTTTTCAAAAAACAAAAGGGTTGTATGTGACCAGGCTTATGACAAAAGTGACAAACAAAATTTTTCTTTCTTATTCTCGGCTTTTCGAAGAAAACAGTTTCGTGAAAACTTTCATTAGTCTGTTTAGTTCCAGACGTTCCTTCTCCTTCTCTCACAAATACCTTAGGAACAAAACCAATACCTGACCTGGATGTGCTGCCTGAATTCAACATCTCATCCACTTTTTGTTTGTTTGAATTCCATTTGGTAATGGTTTCTTTTGCTTGAGCAAGCTGCTCCTTCAACTGTTCAATCTCAACATCCTTTCTGCTCAGCAAACTTTCCAGCCTTACTATGCATTCTTTTTTATCCTCATTTGCCTTTTTTAACAGCTCATTTGCCTTACCAAGTAGTGTAACTTGGTAAGCTCTTTTCTCCCAATCCTTGTACAGCTCCTTGTACCCTTCCAAAGAAGTCGACTACGTGTCTCCACCATCTTCTCGGAATTGTGGAGTTAAGGCAAGAATTCGTCCTTGTTTACGCTCCTTGTATCCGCCAATGTGACTCTGATGTACCGCATTGGTTGTCACATTGGTCGAAAAATCGCACTTCGATTCGAGTCATAAACAAAGATTAAGAGTGATAAGATCACCTGGATCTTCTCCATCACTATCACTCAAGGTTGCTGAAAAATTCAAACCCTTTTTTCTTAAAGTGTTTGCACATTGGTTAGCATAGTGACCAAAACCTTGACATTCTCTACATTGAATAGAATCAATGTTCTTACCATTGTAGGATGATTTTGATGCAAAGGGGTTTGTGAAGGGTTTTTCTGGAGTTTGGAAAGAATTTTCTTTGGGAACAAATTTTCCAGAATCAGGTTTGAAATTGTTTTTCGAACTTGATGATGGAGTTCTATTTTGACTCTTATTTTTCAAAAATATTTTGAATTTGGTTGTTAATAGAGCAATAGATTCTTCTCCAAAATCAGACTCATCAATATCCTTTTGAATTTCAAGCAAATCATATGAGAGATCAATAGGAGAAGGCATAGCAATATTTTTCACAATGGGTGTAGAAGATGATGAAGCTCCTTTGCCTTTTGTTTTATTTGATCGTTTAGGTTCGCCTCAAAGTTTTGAAGAATTCACCCTTTCAAAACTCATCTTGTCAATATCATGTGCTTCTTCAATTGCACATATTTTGACATTGAACGTTTCAGGCAAAGTTCTCATCATCTTGCTAACAAGACGTTCATTCGTAATAGGATCTCCTAAAGCAAGTGCAGAGTTGTGACAGCCCGACCCGGACTCCAATGCGGAATCCCAAGGTCGTGCCACCAAGACAAGCTAAAGACAGACAAGCTAAAGACGGACAAGCACCTGCTAAGCATAATGGTACGAGTCCAAAAGATGAGCCATCAAGCTCGAACAGAATGTAAAGCCATAACGGCGATGAATAATAAAAACAACAACACTGCGAAGCGAATCATAAGTGGGACCAAAGCCTATAATTATAAACTAATGAATACAAGGCCGAGACGACTATCTCTATACGACGCACGTGGACGCAACAACATTACGCAACAAACATCGGCAAACCTAAGGCCGGCGAATCAACAAAATACCAACCTGATAAACAACCACTCAACGGCTACAACATGCCGGAGGGACAAATCAACTAAACGAATAAGATATTTAAATACTAACATTAAACCCAAGTCTCTCGACTAATGTCGTCGGAGATGACAATACCAACAATACTAGAATGAGTGAGCTAAAGCATGCTCGAAATAACAAGGGAATAACTTCTAAAGATACAAAACCAAGCAAGTCGGCTCCCAAAATAATACGATAACAAAATACTAACATAATCTACCCAAGTAAAGTCTACATAACTTTACATTCGTGTCTCACAAATACATAATAACAATAATAATAATAAATCCAAGCTTAAAGCCCGGAAGACCACCTTCTAGGAATCACTATCCGAAGCCGCCACGCGTACTAACGGGATCACTGCACACACTAAGGAAAACAAACACACGGAGTGAGTCATAATGACCCAGTAAGTTACTAAATGCAATAGTATGGCATATCATGGCGTCGCATGGCATAATGCACATAAACTGGGCCTAGCCCTCAATATTCAAACCATGGGTACCACCCTTGAATGATCATAAACTGGGTTTCAATCCTCAAATGATCATAACTCATCAGTTTTCTTAATGAGTACCTCGTTACATTCATCCAACCCTGGGATGAGAAATGGGAGCTCGATATCAGGCTAGGGGCGCTAATACGAGACCACATCCCACTATTGGCCATATAGTGAGGAGAAAGGGTACCAATGCGGCGATTCATAGCGAATGTTTCCAAAGGCTATGAATCGTCCCATTGCCGACAAAACGACCAAGACGCCAGCTGGACTCAAATCAAGATGCTCAAGTAGATATTTACTTGGATAAACCAATAAGGACCAAGTCCATCACAAAAGAACTTATCAATTCAAGTAGGTCATAATGCTCTACAAAACCCAATAAACAATGCACATAATTGTACACACTTAACATGTTCAACTAACTTGTAAGTTTAGTTCAAAACCACATATTGAGGTATTCATAATCCTCAAGTCATCACCAATTCAAGAATAGCTTATAGCTCAATAAATCACAACGTGAGGTCTACTATAGTCCTCTACTCAAGATTAAATCAAAGACTATTATTTAGTCTAAGAACAACCACAAACAAGGCTTAGCATTTGGTTTCACTTAAAAGCACACCGGACTCAACCATAGTCCCAATTGTCATAAATAATTGACTTCTCAAACCAATCTCGAGGGTACCAAAACTAACTCGTAGTCAAAACCCCGGAAGTGCTATCATGTGCACGCGACCAAATTCCCTAAGAGGGAACTCATTCAATTAATCATTTCTTAAAGGCATACGAGATCATAGGTTGGTCTCTAATGCTCCGTGCTCTACGAGCACGCTTCTAAATAAATCCCCAATAAGCTTCTATATAATGGGTGTCACAGATGGGACACAATTCGAGATGCTCGGGTACTCACATCAAAACCAACCAAACCCAAACATCGTAGGATTTCAACCTAAGGCTCACTAACATCTTATTGAACCTAAAATGACTCCATTGAGTCTTAATATCGCATTTCATTAAATACACATTTCATAAATCCCAAAACTAACACATCATTCAAGTTTATAATAATTCTCCCAAAATAATCCGGCTTGTTTCCCAAGCCTAAAATCCAAGAACTCAACATAATCATAGTCAATCAAAACCCAATGTTGTAGGACTTCAACCCGAGTTCATTAACACATTATTGGACTTATTAAGACTCCGTTGAGTCTAAACACTAAGTTTCATCATTTACGCACTTCCTCAATTTCAACATTAATACCCACTTTATTTAACAACAATTTCCCAAATAGTTCGGGCTTGATTCTCAAGCCCTAAATTTCACAACAAACCCAACATAAATCATAACCCATTCCACAAATCACATAATTTCAATTAAGTGATCCTACTCATGTTATCTAGTGAGTTCACTCTTCCAAAGCCCCAATCATAGGCATACTTCCACAATAAATCCAAGTAACATATGGACATGATTTCTAGCATACTCATAATCCTAGAAACACAAGATGAAGAACAATCATATACTTCAACAACCATAGAAGTCATCTTACAAATGCTCCTAACAAGTTTATACTTCCAAAAATCCCCAAATTGGGCATACAAAGCATATCAAGTGTTCATTGCCCACAAATAGCATATAAGTTGTTTTCCTTAGGGCCAATGAACCAAAATCAAAAGGAAGTAACTTACCTAGCTTGAGTGAAAACTCAAGAGAACGCAAATCCGATCGGTGAACTTGTTCTACACGTCGAGGGCTTCAAGATTCCGAAGTTTGAAGGCAATCAGATGGATGGATCGTCTTGGATCGAAGAGAGAAGGAGCTAGGGCTTGAATCTCCTATGGAGTCTCTCTCTCTCTAACTCACGGTTTGTGTGGAGGAAAATGAAGAGGTTTGGCTGATTTTGTGAAGAGATTGGGCTATTTATACTTCCCAAGCAATGAGGGCAAAACATGGGAATTCCTTGGTACAATTAGTAGAGATTAGGATTAATCAATCACTAATCTAACCTTAATTAACTTCCAACTAATGTTAGGACATGATTTGGGTTAAGTATGGGTGGTTAGGAAGGGTTTAGAGGGGGTTTAATGAGGGTAGGATAGGTATAATTTGTCCAAACACAAAACAGGGGAAAAATCCCGTATGTGTATTCTGATGTTGAGGCGGGCGCCTCACATTATCCAGGCGGGCGCCTGGGCTTCTGTCCAGCATATTTTCATTTTGCAATGCTCTCAGAACTTGAGGCGGGCGCCTCACTATGGCCAGGCGGGCGCCTGGGCCTCTGGGAGCTGCTTATGTTCTCATAACTTGATCTAAACATGTCCTAAATGGTCCCAAACTCATGGGCAACCATTCCAAGGTCTAACCCAACTCAAAACAAGTCGGAAACACACCCGAACAACATCCGAAACAACTCAGAGCGAAACCGGGAGGAGGTGCAACAACGTGCAACCGGAACGACGAATGAACTCGCAATCGAACGAGCAATGAAAGGAGACTTTTAAGGCAAGTCTAAGGGCTAATGAAGAAGCTTAAATACTTCTAGGAAGTTGAATAACAACTAGGGAAATAAGAATTCCAAAGGAGAGACGATTACGCGACTCAATCCCCGAACTACGCGATAGAGACGAACGCTATCTCCAAAGCTTCCAAATCATCGATAGACTTAAGGAACACCTCCAACTTGAAGTCTAATGCATCTAAACATGTTAATAAACCTTCATATAGAGGTCTAGAACCAAACCGAGGTCACGAACACAAAACGCAAGCAAACCCTCAATCGCGTCGCATTCCGACTATCGTCGAGTCACGACTTGTGACTTTAGCAAGTCAACAACTATATGGCATCTCTTAATAATGTTTTGGTCTTAATATGGTCTCTCAAACATATCTAGACCCTCTCGCAAACCAAACATACAGTCGACAAAGGAAGAAGTGCAAGTATAGCACGCAAACCGAGCTAACGAAGGAGCGGGGTGTTACAAGAGTTGGATAAATCAAGAAGTCTACCATAATATGCCATAATATCCTCAGACTCATGCATCCTAGTGTTTTCAAATTGAGTGGTGAGCATTCTTAACTTAGAAGCACGAACACTGACAGGTCCTTCACATAAGGACTGAAGGGCCTCCCACACATCTTTAGCAGATTCATAATTTGCTATCACCCTAAAAGTATTAGCATCTAAGGCTTTATAAATAGCAGACAATGCTTTTGAGTTAAAGGAAGCAGTGTTCCTATCATCATTGGTCCACTCAGATTCTTTTGTGACCTTGACATCACCATCCGAATCTGTAGTTTTGGGAGGACTCCATCCATTCAAAACAGCAAGCCACGCTCTCTCATCAATTGATTTGATGAAGATGTGCATCTTGACTTTCCAAATAGAGTAATTAGCATTAGTAAGAGTAGAAGGGCGAACAACGTTCTCATACTGAGAGTCCATCACGTCTTTCACTAGAATCGACTCTTAGTGATATCAAGAGAAGGCTCTGATACCAATTGAAAGAACGTGGTAGCACGGATTCTCAATAATTGTCAATGTGATTTACCAATGTTGCTGTGATTGTAGCAACAATGGCAAACACAATGAGACAGCGAATAAAAAACAAAACAGTAGCAGCGGAAGATTATTTAAAAACACAGCTTCAAACAAAGGATTTGAAAACAGGTTTTAACCAAAAACAATCTAAAAGTTTAATACTTGTAGATCAAGCCTCAAGGCCACACAAATTTCACTAAAAATAATAATGTTTTACAATGAAAAACTTAATGAAATCACTAGCAAAAATTCTCACAAGACAGTGTATCTTGGAGAATAAAATCCCACATAAACAACTAAACAAAACGTGTGAATAAAACAAACACACAGCCTCCTAACACATGAAACAGGATGCACAAAAACTAGTTTTTCAGAATTCAATGTAGCTGCCGATGTTATAACATCAGAAGCTACAATCGATTGCTGTTCGACTGGAAAGAAGAAGACTGCTTCTGAACTTCTATGATATTGCTCTCAGCTTATGCCTTTTTTTCTTCTTTCTCAAGCTCTGCCCTCTGCTCGAATTCCAGCCGTCACTATATATACGGCAACCCCTACAACCACACGGCAAAGATACACAATTCTACAAGGAAAGGGATTAGCTATTCAAAGGTAAAATCAACACCTTTCCATTCTTGCAAGATTATCTTACCAAATATGATCAAAATCAGGATTCTTGGAATAACTAAGATACTTGCCAAGATTTAGTTACCAAAATTATATAGCCGAAATCTTTAGAAAGATTTTGCTACCAAAAATAAACTAAACTAAGTCTAACACAAAATTCTAATTCCTAAATTAACATTAACTAATTAAAAAGCCTACTATGACCAAGAAAGGTGAAAACAAGATAAAATAGGCCTTGCCTATTTTACCCTTACATGGACAAAAATTAGTAGCATGAGAATATAATCCACATAAAGCACATGCTTCTTGAATTTGCCAATTTTCAAATTGAGCTTGTGTATCTGATTTATCTTGTAATTGATATAGGCTTCTATTTTTACCTCTAGCACTTTTCTGTTGGGAATTAATACTTAACATCTCAAATAATTCTTCTAGTGCTTCTGGTGTCATTCTATTAATAGAGCCACCAACTGCAGTATCAACCATAGTTTGTAAGCCTGGCGAAAGACCATGATAAAATTGAAGCACTAACACATGTTGAGCCAAATTATGATGAGGACACATAATGAGCAGATTTTTAAATCTATCCTATGACTCATGAAATGTTTCACCTGGTTCATTTTGGAATGACATGATTTGTTTTCTATATTCAGTAAGGGATGCATGCTTATAAAATTTACTCATAAACAAATCATATAGTTGAGCCCAAGTATAAACACTCTTGGGTGTTAAGTTCATAAACCATCGCTTTGCCAACTCTTTTAATGCACTGGGAAAATATTTCATTTTAATTTGATCTTCAGTCAACCCTCCTAAAGGAAAAGTACTCATCATGTATTCATATTCTCTTAAGAAACTGATAGGATCTTCATGAGGCATCCCATGAAAAGATGGTATTGCATTAAAATAATGACCTTTTAACTCAAAATTCCTTACAGCATCTGGCAAGACTAAACATGATGTCACAACAATTAATGAAGGTCTACTAAAGTCATTAATAGTTATTTGATTTACCACTACTTCCATATTTCTTCTTACCTGTTCTTCTTCTCTTTGATTCCTGTTAACTGGGTTAATTGGATTTTCAGGATTTCGATTATTATTATTTTCTTCCATTGTGGGATCAACCAGAGGATCCTCTTGAATCAATTGTTCTTGATTATCAAACTCGGGAGCTAGATTTTCAAGGACTTCCTGATTTCTTCTAATAATATTTATATCTTGATTTAATTCTACCAATTTAGGATTCAAATATCGACTTAATCGTGCATAAAAATAATTTAAAGCAATTTAAAAACAACTAACTATTAAAAATAAAATAAAATATTTTTGTATTTTTATTTTTATAAAAACTGAAAATTAAACTAAAAACTAAATTAAATTAAAAACTACGCTACCAACAAACTAACTACGTGAACTAGCTTGTCCCCGGCAACGGCGCCAAAAACTTGATCGATGTTTTAATTAATCTTTTTCCTTGCAAGTGGACAAGACTATTATAGAATAGTATTGGAAGCAAGGGTCGAACCCACAGAGACAAGTGATCACGAATGGCAATTTATTGATAGCAAATTATTAATCTAAAGGGGGTTTTTATAATTTATTTCTATTCTAAACTACTATTTATACTTAGATGTTTAACTAATTAGCAGTAATTACAGATATGAAGATCTTATGGTAGGTGGCAATCTAGGATTCTAGGTTTCACTTGTATCTCTTTTATGTTTAATTCATAATATTTATCATTCAATTTCTTGGGTTCGTTCAATAAAGATAGATATAGTCTGTTGAACTATTGGTTCAGCCTCCATCACTGCAATATTCATCCATTCTATATCCTAAGCACAAGAACTTTAATCTAGCTGTCACCTAGATTTATGATCTATCTGTCACCTAGATCATGTATGAACCTGGTCCTAACTTATCACTCTCGTGCATCGATAGGTCCAATTTATTGTGGTGGTGAGCCAGTGTACGACATATGCACATTGGTCATGCAGTTATCTGCACCTCTAAGTCTTTATTATTTGCAATTACATTCATTTGTTCAAAGCGAAATAATAGAGAGATTGATAAACACCACAATCAACAAGAATTGAATGAACATATATAAGAATCAAAACATAAATTCGATACAAGTTACCTCCCACCTTCTAGATTATGGATGATTTAGTTCATCATAGACAATGAACAGCACATGGAGATTATCAGATACATGATTTGATCTTCAATACTTGTAATTACAAAATCTAACTATGTTATACAGTCTAAAAACTACCTGAAATCTACCTAAGAGTGCTTCCAGCCGTCTCTCTATATGTGGCTCTCGGCATCCAACTTCAATATATACTCGGGAGTTGTAATCCAATCGAATCACTGTGTGAAAATCCGAACATATCGCGTTCTGACCACCTTGCGGTCGCAAGGTGTTGAGTACCTTGCATCCGCAAGGTCTCCAGTGTGTCTGGCCTTTGCTTTCTTGACTTCTCATCCGTACTGCCTACCATGCGATCGCAAGGTCTGAGGTACATTGCGTCTGCAAGGTCTCCAGATCTGACAACCTTCATTCTTTCTTCATTTTTCCTCTTTGGCCCTTCTTGGAATTTGCACATAAAACCCTGGAGTTTGGCATATTTTCACTAACAACCTTGAAACTTACAAAACTCACCGAAAACATATATCAGTAGCCAAAAGCCTTATGAAATAGCATAATTTAAGTCATAGGAGCATATAAAATCCACGTATAAAATACATCGATCACTTGCCAACTAATTTTTTTTTAAGTCTTCCTTGTAGATCACTACCTGTGTATGGTGTAGGAGCTACAGCTTTCCTTGCGAGTGCTATGGACAAGTTAGGAAATCCCCCAAAAATTCAATGTCCTTGTACTCGATGTAGAAATCACATTTACCAAATTAGTGATGATGTAGTGTCACACTTGGTTATGTTTGGGATGGATGCGTCATACACCACTTGGTTTTTTCATGGGGAAGAATTTCCTAGCACTTCCTCCAAAAAGACATGTGAGCGCAAGGAAATACCAGTTACATATAGGATGTTTTTAGATGCTCATATTAACGAGGAAGAGATTGCAGATTATACTGAAGAAAGGAGAGATGGAGGGTTTTCTAAATTGTTGGAAGAAGCAGAAACTCCCATGTATCCAAAGTTGCAATCGACACACAAAGTTGACAAATGATAGTAGTACTTTTCAAACTTAAAGCTGTCAATGGTATTTCTGATAAGGCATTTACTAACTTCTCAAAGTCTTAAGTGGCATGTTACCACAAGAAAATACACTTCCTGCTTCAACATATGCTGCCAAAAAGTTACATAAGACCTTTGACTTGGGGTATGAAAAAATACATGCAAGCATCAATGATTGTTGTCTATTTAGAAAATACTTGGTAGATCTAGACAATTGCCCACGATTCGGGAAATCCCGGTGGAAAGTGGTTGGAAAAGGAGATGAGCGCAAAATTAAAAAGGGGGTACCAGCCAAAGTTTTGAGGTATTTTCCGATTATTCCTAGATTTAAAAGAATGTTCAGGTCATTAGAAAATTCTAAACAATTATAGTGGCATAGCACTCATCATAGTAAGGATAGCAAGATGCATCATCCGGTTGATTCTCCTCAATGGAAGTTTATTGATAGTAACTGGTCTGATTTTGCATCTGATCATCGAAATTTAAGACTTGCACTTGCTACAGATGGATTTAATACTTATCGTAATCTAAGTTCCACATACAGCTGTTGGCCCGTGATGCTTGTTACATACAACCTTCCCCCATGGCTATGCATGAAACGTGAGAAGTTAATGTTAACTTTGTTAATCCTCGAGCCGAAGCAACCCGGAAATGATATTGATGTATATTTAAGGCCGCTCATCGAAGACTTGAAAGAATTATGGATAAGTGGAGTTGAGGTGTATGATGCATATAATAAAATCATGTTCAATTTAAGGGCCCTTCTGTTATGGACCATTAATGATTTCCCAGCTTATGGAAATCTTGCTGGATGTACTACAAAGGGTAAGGCAGCATGTCCTATATGTGGTGTTGACACTTGTTCAATATGGCTACCTTACAGTAAAAAGTGTGCATACATGGGTCATCGACGGTTCCTTGCATCCAATCATCCTTATCGAAAGAAGAAGAGTTGGTTTGATGGAACCAATGAGAAGAGGGGCAAGCCTCCAATACTAATTGGTTCAAAAATCTTAAAAGTTGTTAGTGATATTAAAAATGATTTTGGAAAAGGGGAGGAAATGACCAATGAGGAAGAAGCAAGAAAAGGAAGGGAAAAAGTAAGGGCCACAAGAAAAGGAAGAGGAAGACTAAAAGAAAGAATGCCGTGAAAGGAATCATGTGGAAGAAAAAGCCAATTTTTTTTTAGTTACCTTATTACGAGGTAACCCATTTTTTACTTAAATAATACTTTAATAAATTTGTAGACTTTATTACTCAATAACATTATGTCATTGTGTTTTTCCAGTATTTGTTGGTACGTCACTGTTTAGATGTGATGCATGTTGAAAAGAATTGCGATGAGAGTTTAGTTTGCACTTTGCTTCGTATCAAAGGAAAATCAAAAGATGGTCTTAATGCTCGTAAAGATATGGAAAAAATAGGAATTAGGTCAGATTTGCACCCAAGGGTTGAAGAAAATAATAAGATATTTCTTTCACCAGCGCAACATACTCGAACAAGTTCAGAGATGGAGACCTTTTATTGACGATTAAGAAATTTGAAGGTTCCCGATGGGTACAGCTCAAATATTGCAAACTGTTTTGTGCAAGATGATAAGATATTAGGACTCAAGTCCCATGATTATCATGTTTTAATGCAACAGTTATTGCCCGTTGCATTGAGATGAATTTTACCTAAAGGGCCAAGAAATGCGATATTTCGACTATGTTTGTTATTCAATGATATAAGTCAAAGAGTGATTGATACAGAAAAATAGAAGTTAATGAAGAAGAAATAGTTGAGACATTGTGCATGCTAGAAAGATATTTTCCTCCTTCCTTCTTTGACATCATGATGCACTTGCCAATACACTTAGGACGCGAAACATGTTATTGTGGACCAAATCAATTCCATTGGATGTTTCCATTCGAAAGGTACTCATATACTATTCTTTTATCAAGCAACATTTTTCAATACTTTTAGTAGTTTTTATGTAACTTTTTATATGATCATTTTTAGATTCATGAAGATATGCAAGGGAAATGTTAGAAATCCTGCACGTCCAGAAGGATGCATTTGTGAATGCTATCTTGCCGAAGAGTGCATGCGATATTGTAGTGAGTATATCAAGAAAGCTTGTGAAATTGGCCAAACACATAATCGTAATGAGGACTATCGAGATGATAGAATATTTGACGGACGACCGATTTCCAAAGGAGTGCATACTACATTGTCTGATGAAGACATGCAGAATGCTCATCGATATGTGTTGTTTAATACCACAGAAGTGGAACCTTATGAAGAGTATGTTTTAGTTAAATGAAAACATGTCCAGTTGTTTCTTCGTCATGAATGTTTTTCACTCTTTATTTTCTATTAGGATGCGTATGGAAGAGTTGAAAAGGTTATATGATAATCTCTCCGACGAAGAACTTTCAAAGAATCATTCTGAGACTTGCTGTGATTGGTTTACGGATAAGTTTTTTTTTTTTTAACACTTTGGTTTATTTCATTACACAATATGTTAGTTTACATATTACGAATAAATCATATTTTTGTTTTAGATACACGACATGTTAAACTCAAAATGGCAACAGGGAATGTTTCTAAAACGATACAATGGCTATCATATTGGTCTAGAAAGCAAGCACTTTCCTACTCTGGTTTTATTGTAAATGGTTATCGATTTCGCACAAAGGCGACTGAAAAGTCCACAGAGAATAGCGGTGTTTCTCTCGAAGCATCTACATTGCGTAGTTCAACGTCAAATGACAATGAACAATCTAGTAGTAGTACTATAGGTCACTATGGGATCTTTCGTGACATTATTATGTTGGACTATCTTCATTTTCAAATTCCATTATTTAAGTGCGATTGGGCGAATATTTATCATGGAGTGAAAGTTGAAAATGGATTTACATTAGTCAACTTTGACCAATTTCAAGATCAATTTAAAGGAGATCCTTTTATACTAGCAACACAAGCCTCCCAAGTGTTTTATTGGAGAGAAAGCAAATAATCTAATTGTCAAGTCGTAGTGAGGCCACCACCAAGAGGCTACCATGATTTGGAAATCTATGATGATGAGAATCATGATGAGGAAGATGAATTATCCTATAACCCACTAGATGTAACTTTGCTTGATAGAACCATGGACGACCAAGATGGTAGTTGCGTAATAGTGGGTTGTGATGACATATTGGTAAAAAATGTTAGTAATTGGGCTTGTGGCCCGATTATTTACCTCCGCCCACATGGAATATATATTTATATTATTATTGGTTATTAGTTTCCTAATCCAAAGGGGTTTGGGATTGATCTAACTTAACCTACAAGAAATAAGGTTTCTTGGTAATAATATAAATAGGGCAACTAAAGGGGAAAAACCCTAACACCTAATTAGAAGAACACGTCTTCTTATTGTGGCCGCCCCCTCTCTCTCTCCAAAATCTATCTCACCAAATACTTCCTCTAGCCTAACCATCAAGAAGCTTGGATTTGCGGTGTGAATCAGTGATTGATATTCATGCTATGTGATATCAATCAGACGAGAGAGATTTGCAGGATTGTTGATCGTGACATACGAAGATCGTAGCTCAAGCTGAAAGTCTTCCGCTTCGCTCAAAGTTCAAGTTTGCACGAGGTAACTCATAGATAACGAACTTGTATGACATATGTTTAGATATATCCTTCATTTGTATCAGAGCCTATATGCTTGATTGCTCGTATCGTTATGCCATGAATTGCATGGTTTTGTTTCTGAGTTTGTTTAAAAGTTTTACCCGATAACGAACCAAATAGGTTTTATTATTTTTTGTGTAAAAAGTTTTTATTTTTGAGAAAAATTTATATGTCTGAGTTCCCTATGATGAGGCAAACAACATACTAAATTCTCGTTGAAATCCATTGGGTATTTTTCAAAATAACGCAAACCCAAGTTTTGTTGAAAATTGATTTTTCCGAAACTTTACATGCTGTTTTGACTTGTTTATTTTCAGTAAAACCGTGGTTTTATGGACTGTACTTGTAGTACTCTGCGAGGGCTTTCCAACGACATATTATATGCTTAATTTGGACATAAAATGAACGTTTTACGGCCTCCTGAGTTGGCTTGCAGATCACGTTCGCGAATCGATTTTTAGGGTTGAAAAATTGATGTCTTACGAACCCCACTCTTGGCCTCGATGTACCTGCCTTTTGTGGCACTCTTTTCGATGAGAAAAGTACATGACTAGAAAGTATTCAGCGAGACGAATCCATCGCCACCGTCCGCGACTTCATCGGAGCAGCGAAAGGCGGCGCCTGGAGCCCACTCTCCGGCCAGGCGCGTGGGAGGGCAGCGTAGAAGTCCAGTCAACTGTTGACTGGTCATGTGGCGACCCGACCCGGATCCCAAGACGAAATCCCAAGGTCGTGCCGACCGGAAACAAATAACAACAAGCAAGTAGCAAATAATGGGTAGGCCATAACGGCGATACGCCAACAACTCAAAACAAATGCGGAAGCGAAATAAATGAAACAGTGGCGCCCGAGCTAACAAGCTCAAACTAAAAACAACCAAAGAGATAATTAATCTCTCGGTCCCAAAAATTCGACTCGCGTGCCGCAACATTGGGCACGTAGGACTAAACTCCCTGTCATGCAATTCAATATAGAGCATAATATAAACCAAGTCATCGGCGAAGCTACGACCGGAACCCAACATTACACTAAGTCTAAGACTCTAGTTTAACAACTCAACGACTAACACATGCCGGAGAACAAACATAATACTTTAACTAGCAATGTAACAAGCTAAAACATAATCACCAATTAACCGATCACGACTAACACCAGTCGGCTACTAACAGAATAAGTACTAATAATTATAAGTACCAACAACAAGAAAACACATGGAAACGTAACTATAAATGTACACCAAGCACGACTACTACCGGTCGGCTACCAAAAGAATAGGCTAACAACATAATTACCATATTACAAATCACAATTAGGTTTGCTACCCATCATGAAGTTTACATAACTTCATCTTTCCCAACGACCTTACCAAAAGAAAATAAACTATCTATGTAGCAACCTGCCAAAAGAATACTTCGTCAACGCAACCTTCTCGATTTACTTGGATCCGCTCGTGCGACTCGGATCTAGGGAAAACAATCAACAAATAAAGGTAAGTCACAAAGACTTAGTAAGTTACTAACCATAACTTCCTATCATGGCATAATGCTAATAATAATTTACATCATGCTATCTTTACATAATAACCTTTTATAAAAGAATCATGTTATGGCATCCATGCTCAACATTAATAAAACATGTTATCATTGTTGTATAACATCTCACTAAAATCCATGTCAAGGCATTTTAGGCTTAACGATCATAATTCATGTTATTGGTATAACATAGCATTCCAATAATTTACATGTCAAGGCATATAAGCTTAACAATAATAATTCATGTTATTAGTATAACATAGCATTCCCATAATATTTATGTCAAGCATATAAGCTTAACAATAATAACTCATGCTTTTGGCATAATACAACATTCAAATAATGTTCATGTTTAAGCATCTATGCTTAACAACCTTAATCAACATGTTATCTATCAAGTATAACATTTATGAAACCAAAACAACCATCATATCATATCCAAATCACCAAGCACATTATTCACATAAGCACTTGTGAAACAATTCATATAAAAGGGATATGATACCATTACCAATTCTTCCGCGCGTGTCGCTCCTGCAAAAACACGTGCAAAACCTTTATGTGCCCTCGATATCCCTCTCGTAGATATCGACGTCCCCGAGACAGTCTCCGCTGGAGTTCCATAGTTATCAAAGTCATGTGTATTACTACAACTGAGATAAACTACTTCCCCACCGTGGCCATCGATGGAGGGGTGTGTGCAAACCCGGCACGGCGATCCATCGCGATCACGAATCTCACAATTCGTGAAGACGATGTATCGTCCCACCAAAGACTCAACAAACCGACTCCAGCTGGACTCAAAACCCAAGCACAAGTAATATATACTCATATGCTCAAAACAAGTAGGTAAACACTCTACCATCAAACTAGTCATGCTTTTCATCCACAACTAGCATAAATATCACAACAGAGAATCATATAAGTTCTCATAATCAAGTGTGCTTCACACACTTCAAAACTTCTTGGAGGCTCGACCTCCATGATTTCTACCCAAAATTCCATAGGACTTAAGATTATAGTTCCTAGGATTCATACTAACCCAAAGGTTGACTCCGTTGAGTCCAATCTAAACTTTCCGAGAATTTAGGGAATAGAAGCATGGGCTTCAACATCCCCCTATGTTCATAACTATCGCCAATAACCAAGTCCCCAATGTTCAATAAACTCACATAAACCCCACAAATTACTTAACAATGCAACTTAGAACAAATTGGCAATTTTGTGCATAAATTCATTCAAGTCCTCTTACCAATCATATTTTCCAAAACATGATTAAAACACACAACATGGTTTAATATACTCTATTAAACATGTATAACATAATAATTAGGCTTACAATCATGTTTAACAAGCCAAAACATACTTTGGGAAAAATCCCCTTCCAAGTATCTCTACCAAATCAAGCTCAATATCCATGGGTAATTCACATAGCCAAGTTTAATAGACTATTTAACACATGAATTTCATGTAAATCAAGGTCTCACATAGGTTCAACCAAGTTCTATCAAAATTGAAAACCTAGGGTTCATGGCATTTCTACAAACCCTAACAATGGCATCCATTGACCTCACATAGCAATTGATTGTTTCCCTAGGGTCAATGGAGCCCAAAAGAAAAAGGAAGAGAGGTAGAAACTTACCCAATTTCAGCCCTCACAAACTGAATTTTCAGAATCCAAGAGATGAGGTTGTTCTTCTCAACCTTCACTTCAATCTCATGGTGTAGCTTGGGGAAAGAAGATTCCTAGCAATGGACACCAAGGAAGAACCCTTCAAGCACCCTAGAATCGCCCCCTCTCAGCTCTCTCTCAAGTTTTGGCTGAAGTGTTCGCAGAAGACGCAAGTAGAAGTCGTATCTGTTTGGCCGACTAGTGATAGAATGCGATGGTTTTGATTTAAATAGGGGGGATTAACTCTCCTAATTACTCCACTAATCAACCCCTAAAACCTCTAATAGATGTTTAGGACAAGTTTAGGCTAAGTAGAAGGGTTTAGGTTAGGTTTAAATTGGGTTTAATTGGGTAAAAATCAGACAGTGCGTAAAAGGATTGAAAATCCCGTAATCTGCCCCAGGACCTCATGCGGGCGCATGGCATCCCTTGATGCGGCCGCATCATAGCTGCATCCAACATTCCAAGTTTTGTTGCTTCCTTGCTCGGTCCCGGACTCTCCCGCATGCAAACTTGAGTCCTTCCAAGCCAAAAAGGGTCTACAATTCAACCTTAATAACCTCCAATCACTAACCAAAACAATCAAGCTTCAAACCTCAACAAAACAAGGCCAAGAACTCAGGCAAAACTCTCCCGAACGACAACCGAAAAAGTCAAACGGAGAAAGGTTAACGCTAGAATCAAACTAGCAACCAAACCGACGATGCAACTAGCATCCAACCAACATCTAAGGCATATAAATGATGTTATGAATGCCTTCTAACAATTATCCATGTGATTACAACATAAATCACAAACCCGAGATTCAAAGCATCTCGCGAAAGAAAAATGCATACGTGCATCTCAAACAACGTCAACGAACATGCTATTAACTCCAAACTTATGAGTGAGCTAAATGAACATGTTTATGATGATTATAACTGTATGAATCCATGCAACATACAAGCAAGCCATAATTCCGGGTTTTACATTCTCCCCTACTTTAAGGAATTTAGCCCTTAAATTCTTACCGTGGTCATCAAACAAATGAGGATACTTCTCTCGCATCTCCAACTCGGTCTCCCAAGTCGCTTCCTCGATCTCATGATTCTTCCAAAGAACTTTCACCCATGGAATTCTCTTGCTCCTTAAAACTTGCTCTTTGGTGTCAAGTATCTTCACCGGCTGCTCCACATAAGACAAGTCCGGCATAAATGTAATCTCTTCATACTCAAGAACATGGGAATCATCCTTAAGATATTTCCGAAGCACGGACACATGAAACACATTATGAATCTCCGACAAAGACGGCGGTAAAGCCACCCTGTATGCCAAACTCCCAACTCGCTCCAGAATCTCAAGAGGTCCAACGAACCTCGGTGATAATTTCCCTTTCTTCCCAAATCTCTTAGTACCCCTTCTAGGCGATACCTTAAGAAACACAAAGTCTCCAACCTGAAATTCCAAATCTCTCCTATTATCCGCATAGCTTTTCTGTCGACTTTGAGCCGTGAGCAATCTCTCCCGAATTAATTTCACACTTTCAACTGACTGCTGAACAATCTCTGAACCCCATAATTTTGCTTCTCCAACTTCATCACAACAAATAGGAGATCTACACTTCCTCCCATAAAGAGCCTCATACGGTGCCATCTCGATGCTTGATTGGTAGCTATTGTTGTACGCAAACTCTGCCAAAGGAAGGTGTGTATCCCAACTCCCTTTAAAATCCACTGTACAAGCCCGCAACATATCCTCAAGTATTTGAATTGTTCTCTCGGACTGTCCGTCTGACTGAGGGTGAAAAGCTGTGCTAAAATTCAACTTGGTCCCCATAGCTTCTTGCAAAGCTTGCCAAAACCTCGATGTAAATCTCGGATCCCGGTCTGAAACAATACTAACTGGAACCCCGTGCAATCTAACAATCTCCTGCACATACAATGCCGCTAACTGACTCAAGGAATAAGTCATAGCAGTCGGAATAAAATGAGCCGACTTCGTGAGTCGATCAACAACAACCCAAACGGCATCAAAACCTCTACGAGTACGCGGAAACCCCGAAACAAAATCCATCATCACATGCTACCATTTCCACTCCGGGATATCCAACGGCTGCAACAAGCCCGCGGGTCTTTGATGTTCCGCCTTCACCTGCTGACAAGTGAGGCACCTCGACACATAATCCGCTATTTGTCGCTTCATGCCACTCCACCAAAATTGTTTCTTCAAATCTCTATACATTTTCGTACTCCCCGGATGGATAGTATACTTTGCCTTGTGAGCTTCATCCAACACAAGTCGCTTCACATCCTCAACTGAAGGAACACAACTCTACCCTTGCAAGTCAAAACCCCATCTTGGTTCATCGCGAACTCATACTCCTTATTCCCACTCAAACCATAAACCTAGACTCAGTCTCCGAGTCTACTATCTTAAAAAAAACCAACCAAGTAGGCAAAAATCAAACTACCAAAAATCCCACATTCACAAGTTCAAAAATTTTCAATAACCATAACACCAAGCACTTTAGGTTGAAAATATCTTGACTCATACTTGAGTCACATAGCACTCACAAATTCCATGACTAATTAACTAAGCATGTGAATTCCAAATATATCATCGGAGCGTATTCAAGGACTTTATAAACATAAGTCTCCCGAAACTATTTGCTTCGGAGCTACAACATGAAATATAAATACAAGAATTCTAAATCATGAGAGGTAAAGATGGCCGATAGAGCAATTCACAACTTAAGGAAGAGTGTTCCACAACACACTTCTAAAACAAGTAAGTTAACATTCAGGATCATGCAAGTCATACTCGCAACTTCCAAATCATAGACAATGCACATAAGAGCACATAATAGCATCATGTGAAAATTTATTCCATTTATTTTCCTTTTCTTCTGGTAAGAGGTTTAGTCAATTTCTAACCTACTTACTACCAATCCTAGTCCACCAACGAACCTCTTTTGATCACCAATTTAGGGTACCGGCTAAATTGGATTTCAAAAGCTTTCGTTGCAAGGATGCGAAGGGCTATGAGAAAAATCTTAAGCATCCTTTACTACAGTCTCACATAATCATGCAACAATGTAATCATGGCATATTCATAAGGCAATGATAATCAAGATTTTATCATGCAATACTCTAAACAAGTTACATTGCTTACTAATGCATATAAGCATGTTCATACTCAAATACAACTATTCCCGTTAGACATATTTATTACTCTTGTAAACCATGTCTTTTCTTTTAACAGAGTGCATCTACCATGCATGCTCACATAAAATCCATATGTTAATTCCCCTCACAAATACAATACATGTGTTAATACTAGTCATGTTTATACTTTACATACAACGTGTACATTTCACCCATAAATTAATCCTCAAGCGAATGATAAGATTCCTATCTTTAGCAATGCTACAAGTATACACGCATATCATGCAAACGTGATATACAATTACCAAGTATCATCATACTTTAACTCATATACTTCATGTAGTTCACACAATTCATGTAACTCATATAATCCTTGTAGTTCATATAACTCTTAGCCACGCATACGACACAGTCAAGCAATTACTATGTTATGTGTAATTACTAATCCAATCATATATTCTCATAAAGTTCCATCGTGCTAATTTTATATACAATGGTAATTCTAACAAATTACAAGGTTTGTATATCCACTATACTCGCCTAACAACATTTTCATAACGAATCCAAGGAAGAGAGGTAATATTCGCTCTAGCATCCTCAATCATCAAAACTCCGTAAAATCTATCGTTAACTTAACCAAAAATCACGTCTTCAACAAAACACACACGAAATACCCTCGCGTGGTAACGACACTCTATTAGTCGCGTTAAACGGCACACCCGTCCATAATAGTCCTAACTCGTCTCATATCCACCAAGTATACACCGCGCGATTCAAGCGTATCCTACTCGCATAAAAATCACACAATAATATTTAAATATATTATTTATAACATCACACATATCTATATAAAGTATACAAATTTAACGCATCAGTAGTAATTACCACTAGTAATATTATCACATATACATTCTTCATATATGCATAACATAGTCATATTTATAGGCATACTAAAATCACATTTTCATACCACAATTGATTGCCTACCGACAAATCAAGATTCAACCCAAAACCATAAACCAATCCCAAACCGGGACATCCTCCCCGATAATATCAATAAATCAAGGAAAACAAAAATCAATAAACCTCAACACACAATGCAATGTATGTATGAATGCATATGAGCTACCGATATAACGTGTACTCATAATAACTATAATAACAACCTTACTATATGTATAAGGAATTACCTCCTATCTCGGGTGGGTCTCAAAACTCCGCAATGGCCAACCGCCATGCACGTATACAACCTCAAACTCTAGGTCGTCTGTAACCATCTCACTAAGAGTCACTAGACCGCTCATTAGCACTCCTAGAGTCATAAATCCTCAACTGAAGGCAATCCTTTCTAATGTGATCACCATCAAAAGCAAAAACTTAGCCTGTATTGCTCCAACACCTATGCTCGGTGTTTCATTTCCCAAGCATAATTCACACAATGATTCATCACATCGTCATCTATGAGAATAGATAAAAGCATCACTCCGCTTACTGGTCTACGGATTTTCACAATTTTATGAGGTACTAACTGCCCTCTAACTACATCATTCTTAATATTCCCTGAGATCCACTCTCGGGTGCATTCCTTAATATCTAACTTTTCCTCATAAGTATAGTCCACAGCCCCTCCAAAATCTGCAAGCTGTAATAAAATAAATCGCCTATAATATTTTATCCTTAATCCTTAACTCTTTCACAATTCATGGAGTCTTCCTAGTCTCATTCGGTACTAAGTGCGCCACTCTAATGCGCTAACTCCGTGATCTTCACTTAAATGTTAAATCACAATATCATCATATTTGCCACCAATTCTCCGGTGGATTCTCAATCATGGATATTACTAGTACCACCTTATACTTATCAACATTGGCACCTCTACTAGTGCTAACACCCATTCTAGTTCAAACATCTTAACATACTATAACTCTCGACGTTAAGATATAACAAATCACACAAAACCAACCCCCAAACTAGGCCAAGGAACCTATCCTGGCAGACAGCTAACCAATAGCTCTGATACCAACTGTGGCGACCCGACCCGGATCCCAAGACGAAATCCCAAGGTCGTGCCGTCCGGAAACAAATAACAACAAGCAAGTAGCAAATAATGGGTAGGCCATAACGGCGATACGCCAACAACTCAAAACATATGCGGAAGCGAAATAAATGAAACAGTGGCGCCCGAGCTAACAAGCTCAAACTAAAAACAACCAAAGAGATAATTAATCTCTCGGTCCCAAAAATTCGACTTGCGTGCCGCAACATTGGGCACGTAGGACTAAACTCCCTGTCATGCAATTCAATATAGAGCATAATATAAACCAAGTCATCGGCGAAGCTACGGTAGAACCCAACATTACACTAAGTCTAAGACTCTAGTCTAACAACTCAACGGCTAAAAACATGCGGAGAACAAACATAATACTTTAACTAGCAATGTAACATGCTAAAAATGAATCACCAATTAACCAAGCACGACTAACACCGTCGGCTACTAACAACATAAGTACTAATAATTATAAGTACCAACAACAAGAGAAAACATATGGAAATATAACTATAAATATACACCAAGCACGACTACTACCGTTAGGCTCCAAAGAATAGGCTAACAACATAATTACAATATTACAAATCACATTAGGTTTGCTACCCATCATGAAGTTTACATAACTTCATCTTTCCCAGACCTTACCAAGAAATAAACTATCTAAGTAGCAGCACCTAAAAGAATACTTCAATCAGCAACCTTCTTGATTTACTTGGATCCGCTCGTGCGACTCGGATCTAGGGAAAACAATCAACAAATAAAGGTAAGTCACAGACTTAGTAAGTTACTAACCATAACTTCCTATCATGGCATAATGCTCAATAATAATTTACATCATGCTATCTTTACATAATAACCTTTTATAAAGAATCATGTTATGGCATCATCCATGCCAACATTAATAAAACATGTTATCATTGTTGTATAACATCTCACTAAAATCCATGTCAAGGCATTTTGAAGCACGATCATAATTCATGTTATTGGCAACATGCATTCCAATAATTTTACATGTCAAGGCATATAAGCAACAATAATAATTCATGTTATTGATATAACATAGCATTCCCATAATATTTATGTCAAGCATATAAGCTTAACAATAATAACTCATGCTTTTGGCATAATACAACATTCAAATAATGTTCATGATTTAGCATTTATGCTTAACAACCTTAATCAACATGTTATCTATCAAGTATAACATTTATGAAACCAAAACAACCATCATATCATATCAAATCACCAAGCACATTATTCACATAAGCACTTGTGCAAAACAATTCATATAAAGGGATATGATACCATTACCAATTCTTCAGCGCGTGTCGCTCTTGCAAAACACGTGCAAAACCTTTATATGCCCTCGATATCCCTCTCGTAGATATCGGCGTCCCAGGCGATCTCATTTGGAGTTCCATAGTTATCAAAGTCATGTGTATTACTACAAGCGAGATAAACTACTTCCCCAAGTGGCCATCGATGGAGGGTGTGTGCAAGCCGACACGGCGATCCATCGCGATCACGAATCTCACAATTCGTGAAGGCGATGTATCGTCCACCAACTCAACAAACAGCTCAATGGACTCAAAACCCAAGCACAAGTAATATATACTCATGCTCAAAACAAGTAGGTAAACACTCTACCATCAAACTAGTCATGCTTTTCATCCACAACTAGCATAAATATCACAACAGAGAATCATATAAGTTCTCATAATCAAGTGTGCTTCACACACAAAAACTTCTTGGAGGCTCGACCTCCATGATTTCTACAAAATTCCATAGGACTTAAGATTATAGTTCCTAGGATTCATACTAACCCAAAGGTTGACTCAGTTGAGTCAATCTAAACTTTCAGAATTTAGGGAATAGAAGCATGGGCTTCAACATCCCCCTATGTTCATAACTATCGCCAATAACCAAGTCCCAATGTTCAATAAACTCACATAAACCCCATGTTGATTCCATGATTAGATTTGGTTGAGTCATCTTGATTCTATTGTACAAGTAGGCTAAAAGATGCAGCGTCTGCCGAATTAGTGTAACTTGTCTTAGAATCATTTTGTTTAGAATAGTTTCTAAGTGTTAGTTCTTAGGCTCTACTTGCAAGCTTCTACAGCGGCCCTTGAAGGAGCAGCGAGACTTTGAAATGCTCCGCATATAATAGGAAAATCAAAATTTGGCCAACATCAAGAAACAATGACACGTGTACACCTATTTAGATATTTCGAAAATATCTAGTCATTAGGTCTTCACCAATTATTTTTTTAAGTCAACTACGCATAATGACATACTCGGTGAATCGAAAATCGAAGGCGAAGACATTACAGTTTTGGCTAAGAAGATTTCCAATGCAAAGCTTGACTCGAAACATTACTCGTTTAGTAATGTCTTCTCTCACACCTTTGCATCTCGATGTTGTGCGTCGTTTCTTTCCCAAAGAATTGCATTCAGCAAAGGAACGTTGGACTGAATTATCTACTGTTTTTAAACCAACGGTCAAAGGTCTCTTCTGGTATATATTCAAGTTTTGAAGATACGAAGAAACAACTCTTGCGCATTAAACTCTCAAGCTTCATCTTCATCACTCAAGCATTCAAGAGATCAAAGGACAAGGGCTAACACTTCACCAAACATTATCGAAGCTGCGGATCGCCATCTTAAATTCTTTCTCGACTTCATTTTGTTTGTCTTTAAGCTGTTCTTTATTACGCGTGTGGAGAACAATTATCATTGATTGTCTCTCACCTCTATACGCAGTTTAAAAACTACTTTTGTACCACGATCCATTAGAGATCTAAATCATAAACCTAGTGGATAAACAAGTGCACTTTTAAAATCAGAAAAAC
>JABEVN020001130.1:0-26203 GCA_013146195.2 Codonopsis lanceolata | reverse complement strand
GCTTTACCTCATGATAGACAAGCAATGATTTCAAGTTTTCTAAAATTAATCGAAATTTTGAAAAGAAAACTTGAAACCCTTGAATGTTTAGGTTAAGCAAACGGAGAAACATTAGAGATGATTTCTAAAGAATAAGTACTCAAAGCATATAGAAGGCTGTTAGTTTCTAGGTTTTGAAGAACAACAATGGCGGTTCTATCGGATACGAAAAGAGACCTTTTTGAATTCCATAACAAGTAATAGCAAGTCGGAGTAATGAAGAGCATACCATTGTTTGAGAAGAAGAAACAAGAATAATTTGGAAATTGAGGCGATTTGCAGAGAGAGAGTGAGAGAGAGAGGGTTTGAGTAGAGAGAGAAATATTTGGACAAAGGGTTTTCGTAAAGTTTTGGAAAGGGCGGTTCAAGGTCTATTTAAAGAAAAATTTTAGCGCAAAAGCGGGAACTTAAGATATTTTCTAAGTAGAAAGATTTTACGCTTGACCCCCTTTTTGTTTAGAAAACCTTTTTCGCTAAAATAGACTAAGTAGAAATCTTGACCTTTAAGTCTTCCGCTAGAGGGTAAATGGCGTCTTCAGGTAAGTATAAATCTAAGTCTACCGGTATGAAAGAAAAACTTTAAGATATTGAGATTAAGCAGTATGATCAATCATTCCAAGATTTCTCCTTAAATAAGCAAACTTGGTGGCATCCGGTGGCTTTGTGAGTATGTCGACCAATTGATGTTCGGTTGGAGCGTATTCGGTGATGTTACCTTTCTCCACATGATCTTTGAGGAAGTGATAACGGATATCAATGTGCTTTGTCTTCGAGTGCATCTTTGGATTCTTGGAGGCTGAAATTCTTGAGGTGTTGTCACACATAATTGGACAATTTGCGGTCTTGATGTTGTAGTCCACTAGTTGTTGCTTCATCCATAAAAGCTGAGAAACAGCATTACTTTGGCGGCGACAATATATTCTACCTCTGTGGTGGAGTTTGCAACCGATCCTTGTTTCTTGCATGACCATGAGACAAGTCTATTTCCAAGAAATTGACAAGTCCAACTGGTGCTTCTTACGCTCACTGCGGTGCATAATCTGCATCGAGTATCCAACTAGATCGAAGTTGTTGCGTTTGGAATACGGATACCTAGATTTGTAGTTGTTGAAACATATCGATGATACGTTTGGCGACAAGCAAATGTGATTCCTTTGGATGCACTTTGAAATCTTGCACAAACACAAACAACAAACATAATGTCGGGTCTCTTGGCGTAAGGTAAAGAAGTGAACCTATGATTCCTCGGTACTTGGTCATGTTCTCTTGCTTTCCCTTTTCATCTTTATCAAGATGGCGGTCGGTAGACATTGGAGTCTCAAATCCTTTTCTTTGAATCAAGACCAAATTTCTTGATGAGTTCCTTTGCATATTTGGTTTGGTGATGAAGATTCCGTCGGAAGTGCATTGAATCTGCGTCTAGAAAGTAGGTAAGTTCTCCCATCATACTCATCTCGAACTTGCTTTGCATCGACTTCTCGAATCTCTTGCACAGGCTTTGGTTAGTTGATCCAAAGATGATGTCGATCCACATAGATTTGTACGAGAAGAGAATGACCTTTGTGCTTGAGGATGAGCAGAGTTGTGTCTATTCTTCCTCTCACGAATCCTTGTTCAATTAAGAATTTGGATAGAGTTTCATACCAAGCTCACGGGAGCTTGTTTTAGGCCATAGAGTGCTTTCTTGAGTCGGTAGACATGATCGATTTGTCTTGAATGACAAAACACGGAGGTTGTTCAACGTATACCGTTTCTTGAAGATCACCATTCGAGAAGGCACTCTTCACATCCATCGATAAACTTTGAAGTCCATGAGCGAAGCATAGGCTAGAAAGAGTCGATTGCTTCTAATCTAGCAAGGAGCAAATGTTTCATCGAAGTCAATTCCTTCTTCTGTCGGTAGCCTTGAGCAACCAATCTAGCTTTGTTTACGGTGGCGTTCCCATCTTCATCTCTTTGTTTACGTAAACCCATTTGGTGCCGATAAGCTGGATGGTCGGTCGGTCTTTGAACTAAGCTCCACACTTTGCATCTTTCAAAGCTGGTTCACTCTTCTTGCATAGCTTCAATCCGATAATGATCTTCGATAGCTTCATCAATCTTCTTTGGCTCGATTTGAATCTGAATGCAAATGCAAACATAGTCTCATTTCGAACTCTATTCCTCGTGCGAACTCTGAGTTGAGATCACCAATGATTTGAGAAATAGGATGATCTCTTGTTTCAATAATAGTTGGAGGAAGATCACTTACGGTGGGTTCTTCCCTTAAAGAATTGCAGGTAGGTTGAGAAGGTGATTCACCAAAATTAGGTTCAGAAGTGATAGGATCTTCGAAACCTTCATTTTCTGGTGAATAAGAAGGGTGAGTGATTTGCAAAGGTGTTTGGGGTAAAATAGAAGAGATAGGTTCAGGTCAACGAAGAGTTGGAGCTGGTGCGAGTTGAAGTCTGCCGGTGAAGGGTTAGCAGAACTGGAAGGGTCTGCTGTTGCAGAATTTCTGAAGAGGAGTGGAAGTAGATGTTGTATTTGTACCTGTCTCATCATTATCGAATCATTAGCAACATTCGGAGCCTTTCTAGGCTCTAACAAGTCATATTCATCAAAAGTAACATGCACAGATTCTAAAATTTTCAAATGAGTTTTACTGAAAATGCGAAATGTTTTTGAATGTTTGGAATAGCCCAGAAAAATTCCTTCGTCGATTTTGCATCAAATTTTCCTCTATATTCTTTTCCATTATAAAGAATAAAACATTTCTGACGAAGATTTTAAAAATCCTATGTTTGGGGCTCTTCCTCTCCATATTTCATATGGAGTTTTGTTATGAAACTTGTTTACCGGGGATGCATTGCGGGTAAAACATGCGAGTTGACTACACGCCCAGAAATACTTTGGAAGTTTTGCTTACGCCGGCATAGTTCTTCTTTGCTTCAATCGGTGTTACGTTCTTCGTTCGGCTACACCATTTTGTTGAGGAGTTCGCGCGAGAGAAGTTGTGGCCGATCCGTGGTCATCACGATATCTTTCTACACCGTTGTTCTTGAATTCGGTGCCATTGTCGATCTTATGTCACTAATGTCTTCAAGCTTTTGGGTTTGAAGTCTTACGAAAAAGCGGTGACTAGATCATATGTCTCATCTTTCGAAGTCATTGTTTCGATCCAGGTGAACCTAGAGTAGTCGTCAACTACTACAAGTGTGTACTTGTCTCCTGAAATACTGACTATAGTGATTGGTCCAAAGAGATCCATATGCGAAGTTGAAGAGGTGCGTTTGTTGACATGACGGACTTTCTTTTGAAGGAAGACTTGGAAAGTTTTCCTAATTGGCAAGCTTTACAACTTACGTCATGGTCGGCGGACACCGTAGGTAGACCTTTGACAAGCCCATCTTTGGAGAGCTTGGAGAGGTGCTTGAAGTTGAGGTGGCCGAGGCAGCTTGTGCCATAGCCAACTTTTGTCATGAGCGTTGTTAGCAACTAGGCAAAGGCTGGAGACCCTAGAAGATTTAAGTCCACGACATAGACATTTCCTTGTCTATTGCCGGTCAATATTGTAGAGCAGGATTCACGATCTTTGATAAGACATTGGTTGGAGTTGAATTGGCAGATAAGTCCCTTGTCGCAGAATTGGGATATGCTCAGAAGATTATGCTTTAAGCCGTTCACTAGAGAAACTTTGTTGATGGAGAGACTTCCTCTAGTGATTGAGCCATACCCAATTGTTTTCCCTCTTGCATTGTCTCCAGAAAATAAGCGTGGGACCTTTGGCTTGACTATATCGAGAGTAGACTTACGTTTCTGTCATGTGTCTTGGCGACCCTTGTCCAGTACGGATGTCCTTATCTTCGAATCTATAGCCATGAAGCATACCTGAAAAAGATTTAAAGAAACAAGGTCCCCTTTATTTTCTTTTGGGTCCTAAGGATTAGCAACCTTTTGGAACCCATACCTGCCTAACCTTGAGAGAACTAGGTCTCTCAGATTTTGGAGTGAACCTTAGCGGGCATCTGCAGGCCGGATGGCCTAGGCAATTGCAAGAATGACATAAATGGAAGTTCCATAGAGAACTGTCAGTGGCCTTAGCTGAAGAGTGATTGTGATTATCCTTTTTCTTAACAGCCGTCCTTGGTTCAGCTTGCTTGTTGACGGTAGACTTAATTGGTTTCTTTTGGATCTTCCTAGGTATGTTACCACCAGACTTAGCTTTGGCTGGTCTGTTGATAATCTTTTTAGGAGGATTTGGAGGAATGCCTTTAAGTTTACTTTCAACAGGTACAGGAGCCTTGCCTGTTTCATAGACAAACTTGATAGTCACCGGTAGAGATTTAGTAGGTCTACCGTCAGCAAAATTTTCCTTGGCAGAGTTGTTGTCGGCAGACTTTAGTTTCTCTACCGTTACTTTCTCAGGTTTCTCATTTGAAGCAGTAATCTTGGCTTTCCCTTTCTGAGCCTTGGGGTAAACATAAGGAACACTTGAATAACCAAGACCTTGTTTCCCCTTGTTTCCGAACGTCTGTTTAGAGAAGGAGATATCATAAGCAGTCTCGGAGGATTCACCTTTCTCTGTGACAGATGAGAATGTCATATTGGGCTCATCAGAATATCCTATGCCAGATTTATCTTTACATGACTTTTGGCTTGAAAGGATTTCTTCAAAGGTATCCTTGGAGCTGTTCCAAGAGTCAATTGTCTTTTGCAAGGCAATTTTCTCCAGGTCAAGTCCTTTGATGTGCTCAGTGAGACATTCGATTTTGTCACAAAGAAATTTGTTTTCTCCTTTAAGCTTGATACTCTCTTGTTGACAGCTATTGAGAGTTTGAATCTCAGCTGCCATCAGAGATTTCTCAGCAGCAAGCTTCTCACAGTTCTTGGCGAGTTTTACATAGGCTACTCTAAAGGAATTGAACTCTTCAAGCATATCTTGATTATCCTTGAGAAGTTCTTCCTTACTGAAGTTCTCACAGTTGATCTCACTTTTGTCCAAGGGACTAGGTGAGACTTCGACTTCATGTTCAGAGTCATAGGTGGGACCTGAATCATGAGCTATTAAGCATATGTTAGCTTGCTCACAATCATCCTCTTCCTCGTCTGAATCAGTCTCAAACCATGTAGCAACCTGTTTATCTTCTATGTCTTCAGCCAGCATACCCTTTTGCTTTTGAAATTTTTTATAAGTAGGCCTTCGGTATGCTTCAAATTTTGGCTTTGGACATTTGGAGGCAAAGTGACCAGGTTTTCTACAATTATAACACACAAGCTCTTCTTTAGATGAGCTTTCACCAGTCTTTCTAAAGGACTGCTGGTGTGTGTCCTTCCTTCCATATTTTGCAAACTTTTGAAAACGTTTTACAAACATAGCAAATTGTTCGTCTGAAAGAAAATCGTTTTCACTGGAGGAAGTGGAAGGTTTGTTTTCAACAGTGGTTTCTTCTTGAGTCATGGCTGGCAAGGACACAGTTCTGAACTGTTTGTCCTGCTCTAGAGCTTGATTTACTTCGAGCTCATAAACCTTCAAACTTGCGTAAAGACTACGGAGAGTCATTTCGTTTAAGTTTTTGGATTCTTTCATGGCAGTGGTTTTAACATGCCACAAGCTACCTAGAGAGCCTAGAAATCTCATGTTCATTTCCTTTTTGTCATAGGTTTTACCAAGAGAAAAGCAACTATTAATTACCTCACTGAAGCGATCATATGCTTGTCTCAAGGTTTCCTTCGGATCCTTTTTGAAGGAGTCAAACTGATGGATGAATGTATATTTTCCTTTATCTCTTGTGTCTTGGTCTCCTTCCAAGTATTCGACAAGAGCTTCCCACATCTCTTTTGCAGTAGTACATCGGATCACTTGCTGGTACGTGCTTGTGTCTAGAGAGCTAGTAATGATGTTGATTGCTTTGCTATCTAGCTCTACTAGTTTTCTGTCATCCTCTGTCCATTCTGATTCTTCTTTGGGTACTTCGGCAGGATTCCCAGCGATGGAGGTTAGAAGGTTGGCCTTCATTGGTACGTGTTGTCCTGCTATTACGCACTTCCATAACCTGTTGTCAATGTAGTTCATAAAATGCATTACCTTATCCTTCCAAACATCGAAATGGCCTTCGTCCAATATTGGGACGTGGTTCGCATTTGATGTAAGTAGCATGTAGTGTGTTTGTGCCATTGGATCGAGTCTCTCAAGAGTTTAATCTCGAAAAAACTAGTTTTAAAAGAGTTAAACTCTGATACCAATTGTGAGTCCCAAAGGGCACAATAATAAGCTAGAAGGGGGGGGGGATTGAATAGCTTATTATACACTTAAAAACTTTTTAAGTAAGTTCCTTACATAAGCACTTACAATCTATTGGGAAGATTGAAGTAGCGGAAGTCTTGCAAAGAAACAGGTTCAAGTCTGCCGATTAAGGTCTACCGGTAGACTTGACTGATTACTCAAGTCTGTTGTTAAGGATATAGATAAAGGAAATAATAAACAGTTCAAAAGTAAACAAGCAGTAAAGGAAGAACACAAAGTATTTTGGGATGGCTCACACTATAAAGAGTGCTACGTCCACCACCAAGGCAGTCAACCTTGGATTTAAAAGTGCACTATGTTTTCCACTAGTTCTATTACAAAGAATATACCCAATGGATCGTGTACAAAAATATTGACTTGTGTTTGGTGTTTAGGAATTAAATATCTGGGTAAACAAGATATTTAATTCGTGCAGAAGAATAGCTTTGAAAGAAAACAACAAGAAGTTAATAGATAGGAGTTGATGCAGATCTTCTTGTTGTTGTTGAGGACTTCTTGATCTGTTTAGGATCTCTTGAATGCACTGAGTATAAAGACTTTGAGTTGTTGTAGATTTTCAGAGCATATCATCAAGTGTATCTCTTCAGTCTTTAATGGCGGTATTTATGGCTGGAGCTTTCTGGAGATCCGTTGGAGAAGACGAAGTGTAACAGCTCTATTAGGTTGAATGCATTAAATGCATGGAGTTGTCTTGAAGATTTCGTCTTCACTGATATCGAGCATGGAATAGGTGCAGAGATATTTGTAGAGACTGGTAGTAGGGCAATCCGGATGTCAGATCTGCGCAAGAGTTGAGTATGCAGGTGACGCCTGTTTCACTGCTCTTTTCTTTATTCGGCCTGCGAAAGTCTTCCTGCTTTTCGGAAAGCTGCTTTCGGCGTGTCTGAGAAATCAGGGAATGTCTCAATTTAAATTCAAACTGATAAGGATAAAATTTAAATGATCCACTAAGAATTGTTTGACTGGACTCGTCATGCTTGACCATGTGCTGACAAGATCTGCCGCTGCTTGCTGTAGCAGGTCTTTCGGTGAAGCACAACTGAGGTCTTCCGCTGAACCTGTGAAGCCTATAAAACAAAACTATTCTTTGGCAAAGTTCTATACACGGTTGTCACGCTAATTGATACGCAGCCCAATTAGCCACTAATGTATAAAACTAATGTAATGTATGAGCAGATATAAATCTAAATATAATGAGAATCAACGGCCATCCTGTCTTCTCAAACCTCTTTCCTCCAGTCCTTGGCAGCTCAGTATTCCTCTTGGCTAGCTTTACATTTTGGCCAAATAGGGGGTGATGCTCCAAGTGTTCCTACTTGAAGTGGTCCTGCTGTTGCTGCTTAGGATGTCTCTGAACCTGCTGTTGCTGAAGAAGATTGATGGAGATGTTTGCTTGTTGGTTTGTTATGTAATCAGAACAACATTATCTGTTTTTCTCTTGGTTTGTAAAAGTACTTTAACTGCTTGGTTTGTCATGTAACCCTCATAATTGCTTCTGCTTGGTTTGAGTTTTGATTACCTATTATTTCTGTATGCTACATATATTTAGGGGGTGTTTTTGGATATTTCTCTCAAACAAATGCAGGTTGAAATATGTGTTGATAATGGCAACGCTTGTCATTGTATTTGACCAGAAATGCTCAACAAAGGGGGTGATTATAAGGGTAAAATAGGTCATGCCTATTTTAGTTCTTGTTTCCCTTTTCATGGTAAAATTCATATTAGACAAATGTTAGGAATTTTGGTATCTACATCTTTAATTAGATTTTGTTGACATTACATTTGGAAACAATATCTTATTATGAATCCTTTTTCAACCGGGTATCTAGTCTTATATGGTAATAAAATCTATGGATATGGTAAGAAGATTTTATTCCCTTTCTCTAATCCTTGTCCTTGTAGGAGACAGATTGTTTCATGTGTGTAGGAGATCGCGTCATTATAAAAAGAGGAGGCTTGGACACGGCTGAGCAGTAGAGATTAAGAGAGAAAACCTAAGTCAAAAAGTTGTGTGCAGAAACATTGAAGATTCAGAAGCAGTTTCTCCTTCCAGACGTGCAGCAGTTTTGATTGTAGCTTCTGATGTTATAACATTGGAAGCTACATTGAGTTCTGGATTTGTTTTTATCTTCCTGTTAAGTCTTAGGAAGTTGTTTTGTTTCTTCCCACGTTTAGTATACTTTTTTTTCCACGGTTTGTGCTCTCCAAGACGTGTTGTCTTGTGAGAGTGTTTTGTTTAGTGATTTCACAATATTTTTGTAAAACGATTAATCTGTTTTAGTGAAATCTTTGTGGCGTTGAGGCTAGGTCTACAAGCATAGTCTTGTAGATTGTTTTGGTAAAATTTTGTGTTCTGTTTATTATCTGATTGATTTGTCTTCCGTTGTTTTGATTGTTTTGATTGTTTTGACTATTGTGACTTCCATTGTAGCTACATCAGAAGCTACATTGGAAACTACATTGGTTACTCTTGAGAATCCTAGCTTTTGTGTTCTTTCAAAAGTACAAAAGGTAAATCTGGCAGCCCACAGTTTAAGACCTACATATTACTGAACTACCATTTTAAACAAGCTTCAAGTAGACAACAATAGATAATGAAGGCAAGCATATCCAATATTTCTTGGGACTCAATCTAACTGTTCCATTAATTAAACACTATATTTAGTGAAAACAAAGTGAAAACAAAGGGAACATGGTGTAGGGGTTGGATCAGGGATTGACAATCAGGCTTGTGGCTGTTTAGGAAGAAGAACAATCTATTAGAGACAAGATTAGATAGGTTGAGAGGTTAATATGGTGAAGAAGGAGAATGTTTAGATTCTGAAAATGACAAATCTGGAAGAAGTGCAACCTTGGGATATGTTGAAGAGAACATATTATATAGAACAAAAAGGAGAAAGAGAAACCTAGAAAATCACACCTAGGGCCGTAGAGCATCACACCCAAGGAATTAAAATGCATCACACATGACAAATTTGGATAATAAGCTAAAATATCACTATTTTGTGTCCCTTGATCTGTACCAATACGAGGTATAAATAGGACCAATGCTCAGGCCGCCAAATTGGAGCCCAAGCATTACTAACATCAGCCAAAAGTAGCACACACAGCCGACAGACTTTAAGTTAAGAACAGAAAGAAAAACTGGCAGCCAACAATTTAAGCTCTTATTAAACTGGCTTGAAGAAGACAACAATAGATAATAAAGGCAGGCATATCCAATATTTCTTGGGACTCCCCTTCTAACTGCATCAATGAGTCAAAACAACCCTCTTTCTTCCCTTCTAATTTTTTCCTTACCGAGGCACCGAAAACTTCTGAGGGTGTAACAGGAGGGTATCCATCTTCACATTCTCTTTCCTAATGTACCATTTTCCTTACATGATGGGTCAAATCACATGTGTGATTGAAAGATCAATCCATTAAAGTGGGATGCCAGGAAAGTCAAACATCTGACCAATGACTTGTCAGGGAATGTCTATAAGTACATAGATGCATGTAACTATGGCAAGACTAATGACATCACTTTGTGTGAGGAACAAGATGTTGTGACGGCCTGCTTGATACGGTCAAGATTGACGGTGAAGCAGGAATTGAAGTCATCTGAGGGGGGTCATTTTTCCCTTGCCTTAGATTTCAACACTTGGTAAAAGTGATTGCAGTATGCTGAAATATATAATGTCTGCAAGTTTATCCAACAAAAGGCCAAACCATAGCTATGTGCAGGAAATTTTAAAATATCAAGTTATAATAACAAGCGAATAGAAATGACGCTTAATAAATCATGCATAAAATAACATTAATCTTATGGTTTGCTATTTGAAGATCAAATAAAATTGAGCATCACATAATCCATTATACCTATATATGTCAAAATCTCACATTCCAAAAGTTCCTACCATATTTCTCCATTCTATTAAAAGTAGGTCAATTCATGCTAACAGTTACAAACTTATAATCCATAAACATCATCTATGAAATTGACACCCGGCACAATGATAAAAGTAAGAGAAAAGGGAGGACTATGTTAAGAGTGGAGACAAAGGGAAAAGCTATATATTTGGGGGAATACCACCTTTTTGACCACCGTATAAATTGGAGAAATCCAATTTGACCAACAACGTTTCATAACGACCAAATTAACCAACCAACTTTTAATTTGGTTGCAATGTCGTCCTCTCAATTTCATAACGACCAAATTAACCAACCAACTTTTGTCAATATCGGGCCAAGAAATTGCCATAGAAGGAAGACATTGACAGAAATTGGTTGGTTAATTTGATCTTTATGAAATGAGGAGGACGACATTGTAATTACATTAAAAGTTGGTTGGTTAATTTGATCGTTATGAAATGTCGTTGGTCAAATTGGATTTTCACAGTTTGTACGTTGGTCGAAAAGGTGGTATTCCCTATATTTGGAGGAAAATAAGAGCTAGAGAGAGAGAACATGAAAGAGAATTAGGAGAGAGAGATAGAGAGAGTAGTAATCATGTGAAGAGATAAAATCGTACAGAAGTTACTATACTATACTGAACACACACAAGCTAGCGTGTGCGAGTGAGCTACGACAGCTAATAATGTAGGAAAATGTAAACCATATTCAATATATGTGATTGAAAATCAACTCACCACAGAAGAAATAAACTATGACATCTTCCAATCAAATATCCTCTCCTTCAATTCAAGTGAAGGCAAGGCAAGAAAATGAACAGACACAGAGCATATTTTATATTTGAAATTAAAGATTCTGCAACAAACAAAAATTAGGTTAATCATGATCTATAGGGAAAAAAAGTTACTCCCTCCATTTCTAGGGGTCAAAACATTAAAGAATTCATCATTGCCCTTGAATTATAACAAAATCTCCATTTAGGATCTAGACTTGTTTACGGCTATTGAAAGATGTAATGTTTATTAGAAGTTTGACACACTAAACGTGACATCTTGAAAAAGAAGAAAGGGTACTTCCAAACTGGACGGAAAAAGAACTGTGTTACACGTTAAAATAAATAAATAAAAAGTGTATTTTTTGCTAGTACCACTTAAATACTCTCTCCGTTTTCAAATTATCGTACTCCTTTTCTTTTTAGTCCGTTCTAAAATAATTGTCCTCTTTCGTAACTTTCCCTTTTAGGAAAACACTTTTACCACTTTACCCTTACTTTTTCTACCTACTTAAATTATGCTCACATGCTCAAGGGCATTAAAGAAAATCACACATTTCACCAATATTTAAAAAATAGTCGACTACTTTTTCTTAAACGGTGTGTCGGGTCAAATTAGACAATAATTTTAAAACGAAGGGAGTAGTGTATGTTGATTCATTACAGGGAAACCCAACAGGTGAATCTATTAAAGACAGTCCTCTACCAAAGCAGTCCTGTTGCATATTGAAATATAGCACAAGTTCTCAAAATGAATGGTGCCCAACCTTTGATGGAACTGATATGTTAATTTCTCCGCTGGTGACGGCTCCTACAAAGAGAGAAAGATCGAATCCAAGGCTCTTCAGCTTTTCCATGGTAGTTGATGCCAGTCTTGAGGAATTACAAGTAATCACCATTTTAGCACCAGAAGTCGCCTATTGTTCTTCCAAAACATGACCGCTAGAGGAACACGCAGATGAAAAGAAAGGAAGACTGATGGCATTAATGACCAAGCTTATCAAAATGTCAAAAGCTATCATATGAAAACATACATGTTAAAATTGGACCTTAACTCCTAGGATAGCTACTGCAATAGGAGCTAACCTCAACTTATCCCGATTAAAATAATCGCTTTACAGATGGCTATAGCAATAGGAGCTAACCTTAACTCAATCAAAATAACCTTAACTCCTAGAATAGCTACTAATGCTCCTAGGATAGCTACTCCATTAGTAGTAAACTTAACTCATCCAAATAACCTTTAACTCCTAGGATAGCTACAGCAATGGGAGCTAACCTTAATCCAAATTAGATTAGTCTCATTACATCTAGGATAGCTACTGCAATAAGAGCTAACTTTAACTCAATCCAAATAACCTCAACTCCTATCTTAGTTTATTAACTCAATATTTAGTGGTCAAAGCAAGATATCTGAAAATCTTCTTCTTGCAGGGCAAGGGAAATTTTTGTTGATTCAGGACAATAGTGCAAACAAATTGATTCAAAAATAAGAAGGATTACTGCAGCATATATTTAAAACAAGATTGTCTTGATGGCTGGAGAGGGAAATAAAGCACAGCAGGAAGAACTGCTTAATCTATCTACTCTCCAGGTGACATCAAAGTCAAAATAAATGAACATAGGACTGAGACTGGGAATGAATGTCTTAAAGCACCTAACCTGACATCAACAATATGAACAAAAACTAAGACTGCCTATGGCTGGGCACTCTTCAAATGATAATGGATAAAAATGAATATGTTTTATAATTCAATACACAATAGCAAGAACAAATTTATTCAACAATAAAAAGGATTTTAGCAGCAATCATAACTGCAACTATTTTTGAAGTAGAAAGAATTTCAGTTATAAGAAATTCCGTTATGAGCCAATGAAGAACTGACCAAACAGATCAGGAAGACTTAAACTCGCAAAATGTAACCACCAAGCTAGACAACGTATTCAAAAAACATAAAACATTGTCTTTGATTCATTAACGTCTTCTGTGATATCCTACTACCATGAAAAAGGATTACTAATGACATCAGGAAAATTATAATTGGCAGTTTGTGAAACAAATCAATACAAACGCCATCAAGAATAAATGAATTGTAGCACACAGAAGTGTGAACGCTGAATCAATTATCTTATGGACAGAAGGAAAATAGTAAATCCCATAAATAAGATTTAACTTACAGAAGCGGTTAGAACATCATACTTCGAGTACCTTTTAGTAAGTCGCCGCTCCTATCATTCCACAAACAATCCCTCAACAAAAAAGATGGAACCAGAAGTGTGACAACTGAATCAATTATCTTACGCCACTAGTGGACAGAAAGAAAATAGTGAATCCCATAAATAAGACTTAACCTACAGAAGCGGTTAGAAAATCATACTTCGAGTCCCTTTTAGTAAGGCGCCGCTCCTATCATTCCACAAACAATCCCTCAACAGAAAAGATGGAACCAGCATTGAGATACAAGAAATAATAGCAGATAGGATTGTTGAGAAAATCAGGAGCTTCCGTTCCGGATATTTATATTTAGAAACCACCTGCAACGAAATAGAAAAGAGAGATACAGGGAGAAAGTGGAAAATGAAAAAAGAGAAAGGATGATGTCTCCTTGATCATTAGGGACATTTAGATATTCTCCATCACAAAACATGATATAAGCAGAAGTGTAAATATACAAGAGTACAATTCTTGACATGAACAAATCCTTAAGTTAACAGGTCACAAAATATTTGCATACATACCCCACAAACCAGTGGCCTAAGTTAATAACAATATAGCAGCAGTTCATAGCCTAGTTACACATTGGTGTATATATCCCTCACTAACAGCTGGAAAGAATGTCGAGGATCAGGAACCAACGTCCCAGAGATTCAATTTAGAAGCCACTTGCACAGTTGAGTGCCCAAACTTAACCAAACAGACCATCTCAAGCTCCTCCAAGAAAGCATATTATCGTTCATGAACAAATTCTTCATTCTGAAATGTATATAACCAAAGAGACATTTTAAATAAAGATTTGGCCGACTTGAGGAAAGAATATCAAATAGGTAAGTAAAGTATAAGTCCAAAAACTTGTCACATTTTAACTTTAAAAAGATGTAATCAGATCGCCAAATTTATAACTGTTATTAAAAATTCCTATATTATTTGCATTTCACCTTCTTTCCATCATTTGACAACCATCTCACATCCTTTAGATTTCTTTCTTTTCTTTGAATGATGTCCCTTTCTGTGGAATCCCCTCCTATGGAATCTGCTCTTACACTTGTAGAAGGAGTTGTGAAAGAAGATTTCAATCCTGGTCTTCTTCTTGAGTTCATAGCCGCTGTTAGAGTGATCGTAGCAGCTGTGAGAAACTAAGTTGTCACGAGATCGGTTGTTCACGTATCCGCGTACTAATCCTAATGCGAGGAATGGGAGTGATGGCATAGAACTTGCGATGTTAAAGTTGCTGCTTTTAGTGCATTCTTGTTGTCAGAAGAGAGGTGGCAGAAATCACCCTGTGAGAAAAAGATTAAAAAAGGAAAAAAAACAAAGAAAGAAAGAAATAAAAGCAATCACCAAACAAAGGATAAAGATAACACACAAAATCAAAAAAGAGGGGAGAGATGCAATAGGACTCCAAATATCATACCTTCAATGGTCAACAAAAAAGAACTCATTATTCTTCAAATAGATAGAAGTCTGAAAGCTGATCATCCCAAATTCCATAGCAATCACTTAATGGCAAGTTTTCAATAGCATACTTCGCAAGACAATCAGCATCCTTGTTTTTGTCACGATGAACATGCTGATACTTCAGTTGACTGAACCTACGGTGCAAATACCGCTGATACACAGTCAGATTCACATATCCAGAGCCAATCAATTCACGGAGTGGCAAACCTTGAACTATTGACCGGTTGTCCATCTCCAACACAATACAATGAGTTAGTGGGTCAAACTTCTCCAAGGCTAACTCCATTCCGATACAAGCTCCATAGAGTTCTTCTTCAGAACTATCTCTTGAATAACCCCATCAATTACATTGCCACCCTCATCACTAACTAGTGCCGCAGCTGAAGCAGGGGATTTAAAATATTTCCTCAAAAACTCAAACAAACCAAAGCTTAGGATATACATAAGAGACTTGTAGCACCGACTTAAGAACCCTCCTTTAACTATCCTAAACCCACCATCTACGTTCACATATATCACTTTTGGATTATCAGGTTTTAAACGAGAAGGATATTTGGCAGATAGTATGGTCCAAAAATCATTCCCTAAAGAGCAATGTTTCCACATGGGCTTATAATTAACAGCATAAGGGAGGGGAAGCACAAATATTCTCTCTCTTAGCACAGCCTGAATCATTTCTAAATCAGATGGAAAAACTGGGCTCAAAAAGGATAACAAGATGTGAATATCTGCCATAGTTATTATTTTACGTGCACCAAACGACTTGGGCTTGACATTCTTTTGCAACCAATTTCTAAGTTTTCTGTTTAGAAGACCATGTTGAGGAACCAACAACATCAGCCCATAGGAAATCTAAATGATCCTACCAGAAAGCTCCTGTGTGCATTGAGGGCAATTTCAAACCAAAATGATGACCAAACCTGCCAATAAAAATTACTTTTAAAATGATGTAATAAAGACAAATTGAGATATTAATTTAGATATAGACAACAATCCCCCCAAGAAACCTGTTTAATACAGTACAAATACTTGGTAACATTAGCTAATAAATGCAGACCTAGCACTCAACAAGCAGGCCCAACATTGATGCCCTGTTAATTCCCTCAATCATCAATCCCCCAAATGCAGAATTCTCAAGATCTAGGGAGACAAAGGTAAATTAAAAAAAAAGAATAGTGCTCTTCAACATCTTTTTGATAACAAGCCCAAGAAAGTGAAAAACACAACCTAAAGCTTTTTTTAGAGTGCCTTGTTTTAATTCCCAAGATCTAACCAGATCTTGCACATGACCATCTCACTAGTCACAAACACAAATTGAACCACCACACCACACGCTTATGCCTAGGGATCTTTATTTGTGGGCCTCGATTGTTACGTGGAAATGGAATCAATTCCGTGGAATCAATTACTAAGTAATGAGATTCCACGGAAATAGAGGAGAAGATGATTCCTAAAAAGTGTTTGGTAAGATAAGGAATGTGATTACCAATATAGTACAAATTTCTACTATATTGTTTGGTTATAAACAAAACAACTTAGAATGCAATGACAAAATTAAGACAATCAACAACAATACCCCAAAGTAAACAAGTACTTGTTAATGACATTCAGGATAGAAATTAGACATTAACGTTATTATTGCTCCACAAAATATCAAGTTGTTCATTCTTCTTCAATCTAGGTGAAATTCTAAATTATCCAACATCAATAAAGCAAGAAAAGATTATTAAATTAAAAAAGAAAGGTGATGTTATCATGAAACTAGTTCAAATAAAAATAGCTTAAATATTTGAAACAATTCGGAAGAACTATGTGTTACTAGTTAGCGCCCACATGCTAGTATTGAGAACATTGTTGTTGACTATGAAGAGTCGCCACTACGCAATTAGTTCGATATTGTCTTAAACTAATTTCTAGGTATAGAAAGTAGGGTTTAGTTGGCTTTAAAAACAAAAGAAACAGAATTGGTACACAATCAAAACCATATCAAACAATTATTATTAACAAATTAAATAAGATGTGGAGAGTTAGAGGGATATAATTGTCTTTTTACATGGATTCCAACAATTAGGAATCCAAATCCCACCTCTTCCATTCATCGAGATTGTGAAACCTTAAATTTTAGGAATCAATTCCCAGATTTCACTAATTCATTTCATTTCCAAATAAATTTCTAGCAACACCAAACACAATTAATCAATTCCGCGAAAATGATTCTATTTCCGTATACCAATCGAGGCCTTAAAGTTTGCAATAAGTGTTACGAACTAATGTCAAAATATTGTCATATTCATATTAATAGCAGGAAAGACAAGCGTATGAGAAAGCTAAATGACTGCATATGCATAACGAAAAAAACAAACTAGTCTTACCAAAGAAGAGAGGTGACGATTCCCCCCACCCCTCGGAATTCTAATTAATACTAAGTACTAATGCTTGGTAACATAAAGATAATAATAATAAAAAAAATTGATAAGTTACATAAAGATAATAAATCCAAACCAAACATATATTTAATTATATTTGAAGGAAATCAATTTATATATTGCACATGTAAAAATGTGATTTGTAAAGTTTTAATAAATTACCAACAAGCACGTACATAGCTGTAAATGGGGTTATTCTAGCTTAACTAAGGTCTCGAGACCTATGGGAACACATCTGTATTTAAATACTTGTTAGGAGAGCTTCTACTGCCACATAGTAGGCTTTCATGCTTGGGGACACATTTGGAAAGCCAAAAAAAAGTTTTAACAAATTGATATTCTAATCTATCTTGTAAATAAAATTTCTGATATTAATATGTCTTTGTTAGTATAAATGAACCTTATTTTGATGTTCAAACATAATTTTTTCACAAACGACCCTATAAAATTTTGCTTGAGCTCCGCCTATTTCTGATTAAACTGAGTCCAAGTCAAGCATTAATTATTAATATTAGTATGATGTGTAGTTTTAGTCCATGCTTATGCGACCCATAATTAAAGTAGAAAGATAAATCAAAAAAATTAAAATAGAAAGAAAAAGATGAATTAAAAAACTATAGTCAATGAGGGCGTTTGGCTTCTGAGAAATTTTTTAAGTTGCTAGATTTTTCGTAACAACAAAATTAGATTTACAACTACTTCTACAACAATGCTAAGTTTTGACACACAGATTAAAAAAAGTAATTGACTTGATTCTTGTTGTTGGTATGATGTGTAAATTTCTTTAAAGCCCATGATTAGTGACCAAAAATTATAAAGTAGGAAGAAAAAGTAAGAATATAATGCAAAAGTGTTGGACTAAAAAGGAAAGCTACAAAGAAGACATTGTTTGGGAAGGACGAACAAAAAAAGCAAGACAAAAATTTTATGCCGGGTGGAGTTACTCTTTTTTAAACCTTGTTTAAAAAAAACAACTTAAAACCAAAGAAAAAACAATTTAAAAAAACTGCTTAAAACCAAAAAAAAAAAAAAACACAACATAACATGAGATCTTGAAATTTTTTTTAAAATTAAATTTCTTTAGTATATTAGGATAACACATTCTTTTTTATAAAGGAGACAGCCAAGTGCCTAGCTGAGCTAGCTCTCTCTCAAACGTGCTATGTGGAAGCTACGCTGGTGGGACCACAATGAGATCTTGAATCAGTGCGTGTTATATGTGGTGCAAAAATGCTATGTGGAGTATATATTGCATGTGCATGCATTAGTTTTGTCAATGTCTTACTTATGTATATGCATGCATGTGAAACGTCCATATACAAACTACAAAGTACAAACCTTGTTGTTCAACATGGTCAACCATCACTGTAATGACCACTAGTTTCAAGTAAAATGAGTCTAAATTAGTTTGCTCCATTCCGAAATAATAATTATGTTTTTTTTTTTTGATAAGTAATAATTATATAAAACATCAAAAAAGGTGATGCATCCTTACCTTACCAAAAGGGTTGGCCAAAATCTACAATAGAAGTGTTAGGACTAGAAATGGAGTAATCAAATGCCCTATGGTTTCTTTCCCTCCATAGAGTCCAACACACTCCCAAAAAAGCAGTCTCTCAAAAACGGTTTCTCCTATTCTTATACCCCATAGACCAGCCCCTAACATGGTCAATAATCGACCTCGGCATGACCCAAGCCATCTTAAACAGTCCCAACACAAAATTTCATAACTCTATAGCCACTTGGCAATGTAGGAGCAAATTATTTACACTCTCCTCACTAGCCTTGCACAAATAACACCTATTGACAAAAAACCATGTTACGTTTCCGCAAATTGTCCCCGGTTAGGATAGCTTCGTGAGTCGCTTCCCACATGAAAAAAGTCACTCTCTTAGGGGCTTTAGAGTTCCAAACTGCTCTCCAAGGGAAGGAAGTTCTGCCAAATTTGAGAAGCTTGAGGTAATACGAATTCACTGAAAAAAAAGGACCCCCTATACCTTTCCAAACCACCTTATCCACCAACCTGTATTATGCTCTTGAAGCCTACCTAAGAGCTGCACAACTCAATCTCTCAATCATGAAAATTCCTTATGAACGGGATTCGGATAGGTTTACCCTCCACCGTAGACAAAACAGAACTAACTCTACAATCCTTATCCGTGGAAACCTCGAACATCGCCCTCAAACACGTATCCCCACACCATATATCTTCCCAAAATCTCACCGAGACCCCGTTGCCAACCTCAAATGCAATGAATCTCTCAAAAGAGCTCCACCCTTTCCTGATGCCACGCCACACTCCCACCCCATAAGTAGAATTGACCGCATTTGGGAACCGGCAGTGATCCCTGCTCCATACTTACAAACCACCACTTGTCTCCAAAAAGCCTCCTTGTCTGTAAGATACCTCCACAACCATTTTCCCAAAAAAGTCTCGTTAAAGAATTTGAGTTTTTTGATGTTTCTTGATTAGGACTAATCTCCCCCCCCCCCTTAGAAAGGAGTTGACGCATACAAGTTAGTGATTATATTTGGGACTTCTGAATATTCATGTTAACTATGTTATTACCCGTGGTAGTTTGAGTTAGTAAACTTGTACTTAAAAGCACGGACATGCATTTCATAAATTAGAGAGAAATTTTTAAAGTCGTCGCTTATATAACTAACTTTAAAATTAAGATTAAAAAAATAGTAATGTAGTTTGGTTAAAAGTTGGTCGGAAATTTTACTGCTTACTCCACTTGGGATTAGTTTTGGGGCTTCGTGCCTATAGATACTTTGCAAAACTAAACAAAATATTTTTTAGACAAGTATTACATTTAAGCTTATGGTCGTAAATATTAAACATTGAAATAATCATAGATTAAAATCAATAGGGAAATTCAGAAAATTTCAAAAAATACTTAATTTAAGATTATAAATAATAAAATACTTTTAGTTATAATAGATAGGCATAGGTTGATCATCTCAAAAAAATAAAGAGAAAAAAGATAGGTCTAGGTTCAAATCAATAAGTTTTTTTAGTGAAAGACTACAACTGAGAATTATATTGGATAATTTTTGTGTAAAGATATTGTTTTGATAAAATTTCATTTGATAATATAAAGTATGAAATTCAACAAATCCGGCATTTAATTCAAGTAAAAGTAGGGGAGTGAAAAAGATAAGAAACGAAGAGTCCCAATCGGGCGAAACATATATAAATCAAATTTGATAAATCTATATTAAACTAACCGATTCTAGAAAACAAAATCCGGTTGTATATACATATATATATATCATAATACAAACCTAAATAGCAGATTATTTGATTCTATTAGAACGTGGAAACATAAAATGGGAAGTGTAATCAACAAAAGATTGAAAGTAAATGATTTAATGACGAACCTTTTAAACAGAGAAACCACGGTCGAACAATGTTGGGGCCATACACAACACAAAACGGTCGAACGGAGTTCATAAGCATCAATTGAAGTTTAACATAAACCGCTCCATCAAAATCAAATAAAATCCAAGACTCATCGGGATCGAGCACCATAAAATCCAGATCTGAATTCAATTGATAGCAAACCATGACTAGAAAAGTCTCATTAACATATAAATTAAGCGTGTCGAGTTTGCTTGAAGTGAGATTAATAATACCTTACTACTTGAAGATCATGGGCTTTTGAGTACTGCTGCAATGGATGTTAATTGGCGAATCCTAGAAAACTCTTCAGTGGGTTCACAATTATAACTATTACAAAAGAAACATAGAAATTGATTAGAAATGTCCTCTAGGCATTTTCATACTATGGAAAAAGTTTAATTACATAACGCTATTTCAATAAAACATACAAGAGAGTCACTTAAAAATATCAGAAATTCGATTTTGCAAATCTGCCTTTAACACTAAAACATTACAATTTAAACAATTAACAATAGCTCAAAAACCATTAAACCAAACAAATCCTCAACAAATTCCCAAACCCAAATTTGCATAAATATGTAAATTAAAAAAGCCCTTATTTTGAATACAAATTCAAGAACTCAGTGAGAAACCCAAGTAACCAACAAAGGAAAAAGTAAATCGATTCCAAGTTTTCAACGAACCAAATAAAAAGCCCTAATTCTTGTTTACTTGTTTTCCTAGCCAAATTCATCCCCTAAATCATCTATTTTAACCCCAAATTAAAAACCCTAATTCGAATAAAATAAAGAAAGAAGAGGGAGTTTCAAGTTTGTTGATTACCTCAAGACTCAAATAATGTTTGATAATCCGAAATCTGAATATTTGAATCAACTTCCCAAATCGCAAGGCTCAATCCACTCTCCAGTTGGCTACTCGCCTCCTCAGTCCTCCCGCTCTCTAGCAGCCACACAAAGACCGAGGCATGGCTCACTCGTGACAGCAGGCGCCCCCAGCCTGCCCTCTCTTTCCCCCGACTCCCTCTCTTCCTTTTGTTTTCGCTGCGTATGGGATATTGGGAATGGGGACGGACTCGAGGGACACTCCGTTGGATATTTGTGTAGGGTAACCAAATAAAACGACGCCGTTTTGACAAGGAGGAAATTAAAAAAAGTTTCGCTGGGTTCACGTTCACGTGAAAAATACCAAAAATTAATTAGTCTCACAAACAATTCTTATATCAAAAAAATCTCAAAATTATAATTTTCATACCAAAAAAATTCAAAACTTAACTTGTCTACAAACTTCATTATGTTAGAAGCTTTGATTTGACGAAAATTTATTTTTTCTTTTCATTTATAACATTGATAATAAGAATTGCATTGCATTTATTATTATTACTATTATTGTAACAATAATACCATTATTATAATAGTAATATTATTATCTGCATTAACATAATTAGTATTAAATACCAAAAGTTTATTTTGAAAATTCATTTCCCAATGATCCCAAAATAATTATTCAATCCATAAAATCTAAAAGTAATCTTTTCGTACTAAAAATCAAAAAGTTAACCTTTGTACTTTTATAAACTTGTGGTAGGAATATTAGTGGGAGTACTAGTGATGATGATAATGATGATGATGATGATAATAATAATAATAATAATAATAGTAATAATAATAATAATAAAATAATAATAATAATAAAATAATCATATTAATAATAATAATCATATTAATAGCGAAAAAAATCATGTTATTGTTATTATTTGAACTGGCTGGCCCAATAGGCTCAAGCATAAGTCACGTGCCTGACACATTTCCTTCAATCACGAGCAGAGCACGTATATTCCAAAATCCAAGTCAAGATTGTGAAGCGGGCAATAGCCAGACATTGATCATTATAATGTGTGTTTAGGATTTGGGGGCTAAGTACCAAGTCGGCAGGTGCATGAGGGATTCAATATCCGGCCAGTCGGAGTCAGGGGCTCAAGACTCGGTCAAACGTTCAGCCAGCAGACTTGCCATGCTCGATTATAGCGATTATCTCTAAGAAAATCGCTTCTACTTTCATGACCAGACCGTTAGGTTGGACGTGGCAGTTATTGTGCCCATCCTACACGGATTGACATTTAATGGGGAGTTATCCAACTTCCCATGAAGGCTATAAAAACCCCTTGGACAAAGAAGGGAAGGTATGTGATTTTTAGAACTAAGGCAAAACTCTGTCAAATTGCTTACTCAATTAAGTGTTAAATTAATTCTCACGCCGGAGGGCTTTTGCAGGGAGAGCCCCTGCCCAGTTTACGGTTGTTGATTGCATTTCAGGATTGGGCCTTGAAGATTAAGGAGAGAATTGAAAGCCAGATATCCAAGTTATCAAGCCCACTGTGTCTTTGAATTACTTTGGACGCATCAGTTGGTTCCATTGCCAGAAAACGATTTTGTTAGGTGTAATCCCATTTCTTGACAGCTTTGCAAGTCTTGATCATGGCTGAAAACGGTGTCAATGGCGGTAACCAAGTGGAGGAGGTCCACACAGCCATGCCAAGCATGAACATTCAAGCTAGTAATAATCTGCCACCTCCACCACTTCATGATGCTCGACACCAGCTTAACTAACGGTGAGGCATAGATTCGTTGGCCGTGAGTGTCGTTACTGCTGTGGGCTTGGCTAATGAGTTCCGGGAGGAAGCTTTACGCCAAAGGGCGATATACTTGGGGCAAATGCATCAGTTGAATCTGCAGCTAATTGCAATGGGCAAGCCCCCGTTACCCATTAAGTTGGAGCCCCTTTCGGCTATGTCCGCGCCAAGTCAAGCGGTAAGTATGTCCAGAACGGGGGCAATCCCCGACATCCAAGGTATTCCTTTACAACCTCATGAGCGAGAGTCCAACAAGGGTGAAGCCAACAAGAGGGATGGGCCGCCACGTGGTTGTCCCAAGTATGCATTCTCGATTTGGTCCCCCCGGCAGAGAAGATTCTGCACACACCATCGCCAAATGTCGCTTTTCTCCGCGTGGACGTTCCGCACTCTAGCGACCACGGTCACCGTGACGCCTCGCCTCCTCGTTGTCTCTGCCTATGCGTGCTATATTGCACTTCTTCCCTTGTCGACGGTATATTTGGGTTGCGAGAGGGTCTAGATATGTTTGAGAGACCATATTAAGACCAAAACATTATTTAGAGACTCCATATAGTTGTTGACTTGCTAAAGTCACAAGTCGTGACTGACGATAGTCTGAATGCGACGCGATTTAGGGTTTGCTTGCGCTTTGGGTTCGTGACTGCTTGGGTCCTGCACCTCTTTAAGATGGTTTGTTAACATGTTTAGATGTATTAGACTTTAAGTTGGAGGTGTTCCTTAAGCCTATCGATGATTTTGGGAGCTTTGGAGATAGCTGCTCGTCTCTATCGCAGAGTTCGAATCGAGTCGCTGCACGCTCTCCTTTGGGATTCTTATTTCCTAAGTTGTTATTCAACTTCCTAGAAGTATTTAAGCTTCTTCATTAGCCCTTAGACTTGCCTTTAAAAGTCTCCTTTCATCGCTCGCTTGATTTCGAAGTTGCTCGTCGTCCCTGCACGTTGTTGCACCCCTTCCTGCTTCGCTCCGAGTTGTTTCGGAGTTGTTCGGGTGTGTTTTAGACTTGTTTTGAGTTAGGTTAGACCTTAGGATGGTTGCCCATAAGTTTGGGATCATTTAGATCAAGTTTAGACCAAGTTTTGAGGTTCAGAGCCGAGGCGCCGCATGGATGGACGAGGCGCCCGCCTGATATCGAGAGCATCCTTTGTGCAGAGCATGTGAGGCGGCATGAGGGAGTGAGGCGCCCGCCTCACTTCCGTAAAGCCTGTTACGGATTTTTCTTCCCCTGCTTTGAGTTGTGACGTGTTTTACCTATTCTACCCTCCTTAAACCCCTCTAAACCCTTCCTAACCTCTCATACTTAACCCTAAACATGTCCTAACATTATTTAGAAGTTAATTAAGGTTGGATTAGAGCTTGATTATCCCTAATCTCCACTAATTGCACTTGAGAAATGTCCCTTGTGCCCTTTCTTAATTGGGGGTATAAATACCCACAACCCTTTGCAATTTACTGAAAATCTCTCCATTTCTTCCTCTCAACATACGTATTCTAGAGAGAGAGGCTCCATGGGAGACTCTTGAGCCCTAGCTCCTTCTCTCTTCAATCCAAGACGATCCGACCACCCGATTTCCTCCAAACTGGATTCTTGAAGCTCCCCCGACGAGTAGAACGACTTCACCGATCGGATTTGTGTTCTCTTGAGTTTTCACCAAGCCAGGTAAGTTACCTTCTTTGATTTTGGTTCATTGGCCCTAAGGAAAACAACTTGTATGCTATTTGTGGGCAATGAACAACTTGTATGCTATGTTTGCCCAATTTTGGGGATTTTTGAAGTATGAACTTGTTAGGGTATTTGAGATGACCTATGCTTATTGATGTATATGATTACTCTTCATTTTGTGTTCTCGGCTTGAGCATGCTAGAAATCATGCCTTTATGCTATTTGGGTTTATTGTGGAATTATGCCTACGATTGGGGCTTTAGATGTATGAACTCACATGATATCATGAGTAAGAACACTTAAGTGGGATTATGATATTTATGAAATGGGTTTTGATTTATGATTGGGATTTTGTTGTGAATTTTAGGCTTGGGAACTTAAGCCCGAATTATCGGATATATTGTTGTTAATAAAGTGGGTATTGTGTTGTCATGGATGAAAGGTCTAAGAATGAAACTTAGTATTTAGACTCAACGGAGTCTAAATAAGTTCACTAGAGTGTTAATGAACTCCTGTTGAATCCCTACGATATTGGGGTTTTGATTGATTATGAATATGATGAATTTGACTTTTAGGCTTGGGAAACAAGCCCGATTATTTTTGGGAGAATTATTATAAACTTGATGATGTGCTAAGTTTGGGTTGTATGAAATGCGTATTTGATGAAATGCGATATTAAGACTCAATGGAGTCATTTTAGTTTCAATAAGATGTTGTTAGCCTGAGCCCAGTTGGAATCCTACGATGTTCGGGTTTGGTTGTTTTGATTGTGAGTACCCGAGCTCTCGAATTGTGTCCCATTTGTGACACCCACCTACATAGAAGCTTATCGGGGATTTGACTAGAGCGTGCTCAGAGCACGGAGCATTAGAGATCAACTTATGATCTCAGATACCTTAAGAAATGATTATTTGAATGAATTCTCTCTAGGGAATTTGTCTGCACATGAAAGCACTTGCAAGAATATGACTACGCTTAACTTTAGTGCCCTTGAGATTTGGTTTGTGAATGTCGGTATGTATGACAATTGGGGCTATGATTGAGTCCGTGTGCCTTTAAGCAACGCCAAATGCTAAGTCTTGATTTATGATTGTTCATAGACTAAAGTGATAATCTTTGGTTTCGACTCTCGAATAGGGTTATAGTATACCTCACATTGTGATTTCTTGAGCTTATATGCTACATGCGATTTGTTGATTTAATTTAAGGATTATAAGTACCTCATTATGTGGTTCTTTGACTAAACTTATAAGTTGGTTGAAATTGTTAAGTATGTGCAAGTATGCATTGTTGAAATTGGTGTGTGTGAGCTTTATGTCCTACTTGATTTGGCATGCCGCTATGGTCGGGTCTTGGTTCTTGTTTGAGCATGAGAGTAATTATCTACTTGTGCATTGCATCGAGTCCGC
>JABEVN020001129.1:0-26201 GCA_013146195.2 Codonopsis lanceolata | reverse complement strand
CATTCTATCTTATTCGGTTTAATGCCAACGAAACCGGCTTATTCGGTTTAATAGCATCTTCCTGTGTAGGTCTATCTTGATCCTTGGCCAAGTTAATATTAGGCTTATCAGTTTTGTTAGGCTGAGCATTCGTATCCACCCCGCGCCTGTTCTTTCAGGCAAAATTGCTTTGTATGGCCAATAAGACCACATCCCATACGATAATTAATGTTCCTTCAAAATCCAAAATTGCCAAAAGCCTTGATCCTTTCCGGTCCCTATCCAAATACGAGGCGGGAGAGTCTCGCTACATCAATCTCAACACACAATCTAGCAAACATAGGTATGGATAAATCGAGGGTTTTCTCGTCGTATAGAACCTACCAAAACAGTTTCCTATGCTTTGTAGGAATGAGGGATTGAAGAAATTCAGAGGAAGGCGGTGGAGTTTAACCCAAACCACCACCTTGGTACAATCTTTCTTAAGGAGGCAATCCGGCGACCATCGAAGCGATCGAACATTGGCGTGCGGATCATGTGTGATTCCCGCGAGAAACACGAATCAGATCTTCTCCGGAAGATAGATGGACCATGACATCTTAGGGGATCAAATGATCCGGACAACAAAGGGCTAGAAAGGCTCCAATTTTTTGCAATATCTTCACGAATAGCATGAATCGAAGGTCGTCGGTGAAAATTTAAGCACGATTGTGTTCTTGAGTAAGCGTTCGACAACTCGACCTCTAATGGGGTAAACATGCAAGAAGGTTCGTTCTCCATAATCGAGATTTGGCGTGGGGCCAATGGAATTCTGGAAGCATTGGTGCTTAGGAGTTAGAGATAGCGCTAGGGTTAGGGCGAGGTTGTCAGACAGCGGTGGCGTAGGAGCGTCTGGGAGGAGCAGGGAGGATGTTGAGGGATTGGAGGAGGTCAGGGCCATTGGGGAAGAGGCTGGCGTATGGAGGAGGAGCCTCCATACCCAGAGCCAAGGTGGGCAAAACCTAGCAAGGGAGAGAAAAGTCTAGAGCCAATATAAATTATTTGCCACCATTATTAATAAATTTTTTGACAAATAATTACCTTAACGTTTTATAGAATGTTACAAATAGGAATGAGAATTGAGGTGTCTACACCACCTAAAATTTCAAGTCCCTAGCAGGTGTCCCTTTTTTTGGCATGATCAACTACAAAACTAAAGGAAAACCATAAAACAAAATTGAGCAGCAGTTCAAACAAATCATAAAGACACCAATTTTGATTTTGGTTCATTTTGTTGATACATGTGTATATGTGGTCTATGCTTAATGTAGAGGTGACATTTGGTTTATTTCGTTTCCCCTCGCACGAGTTGTTTCTATAATACATTGGGTTGCGAAGTTAATCTCGCTCGTGAATCGGTCATTCTACTAAATAAATCGTTCTTCCTCGAGAACATAGTGATCAAGCCTATGAGCTAAAGTAGTAGTAGTTGACTTCAAGAAACCAAAATTTGTTAAACCACAATATTGAAAATTGGGAAACCCATTCCTGTGCGCCACGCACTTCTGCGTTTTCAATTATGAAAAGTTCAAAACCAATCCAAGGAATGGGGGGGTGTGTGGTTCTTTGTTTTTTGGGTTGTTAGAGCATCTCCAATGATACCACCTTATATCACCCTCTAACTACTTCGTTTTTGTTCCTTTTATACTCTTTCAACACTTTAAAAAAATTTCCACTCCAAAAATCACCCACTATACAATCCTTTAAAAACTTCAAATCTCTTTCATCACAACTAACAAACCTAACTACCTACATCCATATTTTTCATCATATCACTTTATATTTGGGCCCATAGATTTACCAATCGCATGCTTACCGGTGTCACATAGATTAGGATGGAGCATTGTGACAATTCTTTGATTCTATAGCATTTTCCTTCATTTATTTGTATCATCTTTTAATCCTCAACTTGCTAGTGGTGAAAAGAGGTTGTTGCAAACTTGTTTCAATAATAATTGAATGAGGAGTTATGTAAGTAGGAAGTGTGGAATCTCACCTGCTTGTGAATAAAATAAAAGAGCTATACTTTATAAACAAGAGCTTTTAGGCTTACAATCGGCCCTTGGGCCACTACACTTTGTGTAGGAGAGAAGATCTAGCTAAGGTCGCTCGCCCTTGACTTGACCCGACCCGGCAGCTTGTTGGTTGGTCGGTTGCCCACTGGTTGGTGGCTTGAACCCTTTATTTTTGTTGTCGGTTCATTACACGGTCCAAGTAGTTCATGTTGAATAAGCAGGTTCACTACTTGATTCTGACAACGACCAAGCTGTTGTGTCCCTTTCAGAACAAGCGGTTACAACTCTAATAGGCAATCACCTATGTGAATATAAGATGGCCGATCTTATGAGAATTTAGAAATTTGAAATTCTCTAACAAACATTCTGAGAACCGGGGTCTTGTTAAGGGCCAAAAAGAACAAAATCGAAGATTCGAACTGTTTGAAAGCTTTTGTTTGATTGTTCTTGTCTTGGATGACAACAAACACCGTCAGTTCAAGACACACCAAGTCATTGATTAGTAAGTCATCCTAATAGTACATAAGTTCAAGACACACCAAGTCAGCGATTAGTAAGTCATCCAGATAGAACATCATAAGGAAAGGTTCAAAGCCAAAGCCACCTCTTCCCTCTGCTACTCTCGGTTTTATATCTGTATTATCCTATCAATATGTCATCAACTTACAAGATATCTCATTTAATGTGGGGGATTGTTGGAAACTTGTTTCAATAATAATTGAATGAGGAAGTTATGTAAGTAGGAAGTGGGGAATCCCACACTGGGAATAAAATGAAAAGAGCTGTACTTTATAAAGAAGAGCTTTTAGGCTTAACAATCGGCCCTTGGGCCCCTTACCTTTGCAAGAGAGAACTAGCTAAGTGCCACGCCGCCGCCTCGACTTTACTCGACGACTTGGCTTTGTTGGTCGGTTGCCACTTGGCGCTAGCTTAAGCCCTTTCTTTTTGCTGCTAGTTCATTACACAGTCCAAGCAGTTCGTGTTGAATAAGCCAGTTCACTGACGGTTACATCAACAGCCAAATGTTGTGTCCCTTTCACACAAGCGGTTACAACTCCTTATAGGCAATTACCTATGTGAATGTAAGACTGGCCGATCTTATGAGAATTTAGAGGCTGAAATTCTCTAACAAACATTCACATAACTAGGGGTATCATTCAGGACTAAAATGAACAAAATCGAAGAATCGAACTTTGTTTGAAGCGTATGTGATTGCTATTGTTTTGGATGACATCAAGCGCGATCGTTCAAGACACACCAAGTCACCGATTAGTAAGTCATCCAGATAGTACATTAGTTCAAGACACACCAAGTAAGTGATTAGTAAGTCATCCCGATAGTACATTAGTTCAAGACACACCAACTCACTGATTAGTAAGTCATCCCGATAGTACATCATAAGGAAAGGTTCAAAGCCAAAAGCCACCTCTTCCACTACTGTTACTCTCAGTTGTATCTCTGTATTATCCTATCAATATGCCATCAACTTACATGATATCTCATTTAATGTGGGGGATTGTTGGAAACTTGTCTCAATAATAATTGAATGAGGAGTTATGTAAGTAGGAAGTGGGAATCCCAATGATGGGAATAAAATGAAAAGAGATCTACTTTATAAAGAAGAGCTTTTAGGCTTAACAATCGGCCCGTGGGCCTTACACTTTGTGTAAGAGAACACCTAGCTAAGTGCCACAGAGCCGCCGCCCGCCCCCGATTTTTACCACGACTTCGGCTTGGCTTGGTTGGTCGGTTGCCCGCTGGGCGGCTTGAACCCTTTCTTTTGCTCTGCAGTTCATTACACAAGCCAGCGGTTCGTGTTGAATAAGCCGGTTCATTGGATTCTGGCAACAACCAACTGTTGTGTCCCTTTTAGACAAGTGGTTACAACTCCTTATAGGCAATCACCTTTGTGAATGTAAGACTGGCCGATCTTATGAGAATTTAGAGGCTGAAATTTTCTAACAAACATTCACAGAACCAGGGGTATCGTTCCGGACCAAAATGAACAAAATCGAATAATCGAACTCTGTTTGAAAGCAGCTGTGTGATTGCTATTGTCTTGGATGACATCAAACACCAGTCAGTTCAAGACACACCAAGTCAGCGATTAGTAAGTCATCGAGATAATACATTAGTTCAAGACACACCAAGTCAGCGATTAGTAAGTCATCCGATAGTACATCATAAGGAAAGGTTCAAAGCCAAAGCCACCTCTTACACTACTGACTACTCTTAGTTTTATCTACGTATTATCCTATCAATATGTCATCAACACTTGATATATCTCATTTAATGTGGGGATTGTTGGAAACTTGTTTCAATAATAATTGAATGAGGGGAGTATGTAAGTAGGAAGTGGGAATCCCATACTAGGAATAAAATGAAAAGAGCTCTTCTTTATAAAGAATAGCTTTTAGGCTTAACAATCGCCTTGGGCCACTACACTTTGTGTAAAGAAGACCTAGCTAAGTGCCACAGCCACCGCCTCGACTTGACCCGACCCGGCTTAGCTTGGTTGGTGGTTGCCATGGTTGCTTGAATTTCCTTTTGCTACCAATTCATTACACAAGCCAAGCGATTCGTGTTGAATAAGCCGATTCTTAGGTTACAGCAACGACCAATGTTGTGTCCTTTTCGAACAAGCGGTTACAACTCCTTATAGGCAATCACCTATGTGAATATATAAGGCCGAGATCTTATGAGAATTTAGAGTGAAATTCTCTAACAAACATTCAGAACTGGGGGTATCGTTCGAGGTCAAAAGAACAAAATCGAAGAATCGAACTACGTTTGAAAGCAGCTGTGTGATTGCTATTGTCTTGGATGACATCAAACACCAGTCAGTTTAAAACACACCAAGTCACTGATTAGTAAGTCATCCCGATAGTACATTATTTCAAGACACACCGAATCACTGATTAGTAAGTCATCCCGATAGTACATCATAAGGAAAGGTTCAAACCAAAAGTCACCTCTTCCACTACAGCTACTCTCAGTTGTATTTATGTATTATCCTATCAATATGTCATCAACTTATATGATATCTCATTTAATGTGGGGGATTGTTGGAAACTTGTTTCAATAATAATTGAATGAGGGAGTTATGTAAGTAGGAAGTGGGGAATTCCACACTGGGAATAAAATGAAAAGAGTTCTACTTTATAAAGAAGAGCTTTTAGGCTTAAAAATCTGCCCTTGGGCCACTACATTTTGTGTAGGAGGGAAGACCTAGCTAAGTGCCACACGCCTTGCATTGCCTTGAGCCACCGCTGCTTGGCGGCTTGAACCCTTCCTTTTTGCTGTCATCTCCCAAATCATCAACATATTTGTTCCATGTAGTATTTCCATAGCCAAACTGTTAATACATGCATGTTCAGAGTTCAGACAACTAGGATTGCTAATATCATACAAGGAGCTGTAGGATTGCTAATATCAACTTCTTTTTATAACAATTAATTGTATTCAACATCTCTGCATATGATTAAATCAAATGAAAAACTTTTTAAGGTTGGTTATGTATGTATGTATGTGTGTGTATATATATATATATATATATATATATATATATATATATATAGAGAGAGAGAGAGAGAGAGAGAGAGATGATCAAGAGAAGGAGGGAGGGAGAAGTACTTGTAAAGAAAATCGATGTTAAAACAATCGGTTTAAGGGAGGTTAGAGACGGGTTTAGAATTTGTTTTGGGAGCAATATTTCGGCCAAGGCCGATTATAAAAAGTGGGAGCAGTTGGTGGTGTCCAAGATTTTGACACCGTATCGTTTCTCTAATAATCGAGATATCTCCATCAAATTTTCAACATACAACAAGGACATAACAATGTAACCAACTCTTACCGGAAAACTCAATGAATGCACAAATTAGTTACTATTTAAAAACTTAAATTTGAAAACTTCGGCAACATAGAAAACTAAGACATATTAATTAGTAAGGATGCATAGGAATTAAAGTTGAACTTTGTAAACAAAACAATTTAAAGGATCTCTCTCTCTCTCTCTCTCTCTCTCAATCTTTTTCTATGCATAGGAATCAATGTCCAGCAACACTATGCAAACCTCGTACCCCCCTCCCCTATCCACCACCACAGGCAATAAAAAGGAGCAATAGCACCCATCCATACTATGGATATTTTGATTAGTAATTTTTATTAGAAAACGAGTAATGCAATCTATAATTTTAACGCTTTTACATTTGTACATGCAGGGACCTTGTAAGTCAGTTTTAATAGCGTGATGGGGAGGGTAGCGGTGATTATTATGCTATAGTATTTGTGTACCCAAAAGCAACTCTACAAGTCGTTCAATAAGCGGAAGCGGTGAGACACTTCTTTTCTTCAATTAATATGCATGGAAACTTAGACATTACCCTTAGAAGCTATTAAATGCGCTTTATGAAGATAGAAACCCGACATATAAAATTGTATTAGTTCTTGTCTTTAAATGGTGTCAGTAAAAAAGAAAGTTGGGGAAAAAGCTGTTTACATTCTTTCTCTACAAGGTGCAAAAATAACTTGATTCTAATAAAGAAAAGAAAGCATTTGTTGTCAACAACTTTTTATCCAACTTCAAGTAGGAAAAAATAACTAAATTTTCCGACACACACTACCTCAATCCAACAAGCACATGTACCAATTAAGACATACCTATAAGGAAAAAGTCTCAAAGGGATTAGGTAGAGGGAGGAGTCACATATCGAGCCGGATGAATCGGAGGGATGTAAGAAGTGTTGCCAAAGTTCATAAGCCAAAGCTGAAACAACAAAAACATAAAATTGAATTAAACAAAAGTTGAATTAGGAGATTACTAAGAGTATAACGAAAAGAAAGTAAGGACAACGGAAGAAAGAAAATATGGCCTTAATCAAGAAAATGAAGCACTCCACAAGCTCATCATCAGATGCTATTTTTTAGTAGTAGTAGTAGGTGGTAGTAGTAGTAGTGATGATTTATGATTTGTAAATGTTTGATACGTGTGGGGCAGCCAAATGGGCTAGTGAAAGTGGAATGGGATGATTTGGTGAGGTACAGTGGAAGGAAATGCTAAAGAGGTATTTGGGAGATACGGGTTGGAGCAATGGTGCCGAATAGAATATCAAAGTCAAGCGTTGAAAACAAGTCAAAAGGAGAACACATATGAAGGGTTCCCTACGGTCAAGACAAGACAAGCATGGTCTAGGATGTTTGGGTTAAGTGGACTCTAAAAATGGTGGGGCTAGATGTTGGAAGGCTAGAGGCGGACCAAGGAGACCAAATGGAGCAAGGAAGCCCAACAACACAAGGGGATGGATTACGGGAAGGGGCAACCACATAGCTTGGGGATGCAGGTCCATGGAGACAAAACCAATTAGATTAGGGATTAATTAAATGCATTGGTAGTTTGTTTTAAAATAACTAATGTAGGGTTTTCTTTTCATGCAAGTTTAGGAGTCTTTTCAATTAGAATTAGGTCAATTTTGTAAAGCCTTTTTAAGGCATTCTTTTTCTATGAAACGGCAGATCAGATTTTGGGTGTAAAACACGTCTAAAGAACAGGTTCTTCTTTTTCTTCGATTATTCTTTTCATGGTGAGTGAAGCCTTGAAAGAATTATCAAGCGATATTCTTTATAACAAGCGAGTGAAGCTTGTTTGGTGAAATCGATCTATCCTAATTCACCTTCTACTTTTTTCTTTTATTTTCATTTTGGGACAGCCTATGTTCTAAAGGAAGGTTTGGACTGTTTTGCAAGTCCTTGGTGGTTTAAGGATAGGTGACTCAATCCGTGAGGGTTTTAAAATAACTAGTTTGGGCAGTTCATATATTGTGTTAGGACCGATTTGGAGGAGCTTGAAACACCAAAGATGTGGGCTGCTTGGATTTGTTGGCTTTGTTGGCTAGAAGTGCATTCACGTGTTGTTGGTAAAGGGTTTGGGGGCAGATTACACCTTGCATTAACTCCATTACAAGGTTAGGATTTTTGGGTGATCTTAATTTGTAGGGAAATTTCCATAAATTAAATAGGGTGTGGTGAGGATAGTTGGCGGGTGTAGGGTTGTTTTTAGAAGGAGTTTTGGAGGCGAGTTTTGTGTTGTTTTGGGAGGTTTTTAATTGTTTTGAAGATTTGGTTTGGCCAGGGGCTGTCCAAAAGGCTGGGACAGATTTGTTGTGTTCTAGTTTTTTGACACCGTAACGGGGAGTATAAGAGCAGTAGAAGAAGAAATTGTCATTTGTTGTGCACTCTCAAGATTGCGATCGGTGCTTGCCTGGAGTATCGATACATGGAATGAGTTGATATATGCTTCTCTCTTGAAGGTTGGAAGAGGATCTTGGAAAAGCTAATAAAGTATTTGTAGATATTGCATTTAAAACTATTATGATCATTTTGTAGTTGTGTAAGATATAGTCAAAAGTGACTTGTACACTTTGGTTAGAGATGTATTTCACTATCATAATATGAATTAGGCGGGTTATTCATTGGTATAGGTGAAGAAAGATTAAATTCACATTTTTTACATATAGATACCATTTTCGGCAATCGCATTGCTGCTCTGCTCTCACAATTAACTTTAAATCTATTGGGATTTGTTAAGGCTTGATTGAAGACCCCAGCAACGGCAACTCACAAACAAACACCGGTGAAGCAATTACCACCAAACCCACACACGAAAAATGTCAAAAACATAGACATCCATCATTTTAACGCGTACCCCATAGTTGGAATTGAACCAGAACAACCAAGTTGCCTCGTATATAGACCCCACCCGTAGCTATTTTTGGCATGAGAAATTAAAATTGATCCAGAACTTTAAGGTTCGAAAAAAATTCCGTCTCATCTTTGCTAGTTTTTCCCTTTCCCGAAAAAGCCTTATTTTTATTTTTATATGGTAATAACATCTGACGTAAGTTTTAATGACTAATGCAAGTCACAACTTATTTGTAAGTTAACGGATGGAGTTTTAGACGACCCTCTTGAGCCAGAAGCGAGTGCCACCTCCAAACTTAACTTAAGAAAGGAAAGGCGCCTCCAATTTGTTCTTCATACAGGGATATTCTTCAACCAAATCCACCATCATGTTTCCTTAAATATCCACTGCTTCCTTCTCCCAACACGGAATTTCCTCCGAATCTAGGGAGACTTTATATTTGAGATATATCGGATGGGCTTCTTTGACATAAAAAGTTAAAAATAATTTTTTCTTTTCCCTTCTTACGTTTGTTGCTATTCGATTTTCTTGGAAAGAAGCTAATTGTTGTGAAGTTTAGGTTCTCTTAGTTTGATTATGTTCTTGCTAGATCATTAGGATCGTACAAATATACTTGCAGTTAACCTGAATTGGAAGTGCTCCATGTATTTTCAAATGAGGTTGTACCTTTGGGTTGTCAAGATATTCAACTTAAGCTGATTCTTAGAGTAATTATATAAGAATGTGTTTTGAGCTGATAATTACATTGTCACATTTGTTTCACAGGCAATGAGAAGCTAGGTTTCATGGTTGAAGGTTAAACATTTACCATTGGTAAGAGTGCATGACATTTTCATACCTAGATATTACATAGCCTCTACTATAGATGCATAACTTTACCCATTATACACTTATTCGCTGCAGAGCCAATTCTTACATTCGGAACTACAAAGGGTATAACATGGGAGGATATAAAGCTACAATTAAATTGGCCTCACAGTTTCATAAGATTTCGATATAAAGCTACAATTAAATCTGACTCAATACTCTCCCTTAATTTGAATAATCACAATATCAACCATCCATGAAAATGAAGGACTTAGACTCAATCAGAAACCCTAGTTCGCAAATGAAGACGAATCGAATAATACCTAGCTTAAAGCTTGAACTGCAGCAATTCCTTGTTGGACGCGCCTTAATTTTTGCTTCTCAAAGTGAATGCAGTGCGAGGACTTTCGGAATGCAAGAAGAGGAGTAGCAAAGGAAAAGAAAATAATTGCGGGGTGAGAAATGGGGAAAATACGTGCGGGAAAGACCCAGTGTAATTGTGCGGGAAAGGCAAAAGTGAAAAAAAAACCGCGTGTGTGAATTATTAGGGCGCCAACAATGGGTTAATTGTCAAGTGTCTCAATATCCTAATCACCTAAACAACATTTAAAAAAGCCCTAATAGACACTTTATGAGGCCTTTAAAAAATAATTTAATTTTTGTAGTAAAATGACACTTTTAAAAGCCTCAATAAATAACTTTATGAGGCTTTTTAAAATATAATTGGTATTTTGTAAAATGACACTTATAAAAGCCTTAATAGATAGCTTTATGAGGCTTTTTGAAAAATGCCTCTTACAAGGTGTCACAATATGTCATTTTTCTTGTAGTGGATTGACTCTCTCTAACTTGTCCACATATTATATGTTGGTGTTCGGTATGCCTGCATCTGAAGCTAAGAGGTTGGAGAAATTGGAGAGAGATTTTCTATGGGAGGGTCATTCAGTGGAAATGAAGTATCATTTGGTGAAATGGGAGTCAGTGTGCTCAAATATGAGAAATGGAGGTCTAGGGGTCAAGAATCTTAAGTTCCTTAATTCTGCTCTTATGGGGAAATGATTGTGGAAATATTTAAGAGAGGAAAATACCTTATAGAAGAAGGTGGTGGTGGATAAGTATGGGGAGGGGGTTAATAGGTGCATTCCCAACGTGTTACAAATGATGTATGGGGTTAGTGCGTGGAAGGGCATTAGGAAAAAAATGGGATATGTTGAAGTGGTGAATTTCGTTCGAAATTGTCAACAAGGAGACGATTTTATTTTGGAGGATAAGTGGTGTGGCGATATTGTAAATGTGGCTGACCTGTTTGGGCAACCCACTTGTGAAGCCCAAACCCAAGCAACCCAGAAACCTTTTTTTGTTCAACCCGCCCCATTCCCCTCTCCCTGTTTTGGTGCAGCCGCTGTTGCTGCTTGTGATCTTTATGGTCTTGGTTTTATTTTCGGGTGTTGCTTCCTTTTGACCCTGAAAATCTGGCCACTTCCATTCTTTGTTCCATCAGCTCGTTGATTGCTCCCCATCTCTAATTCTTCGTGGTTGATTGTTTTGGCTGAGCAGTATATATACTCCTGCTCACTCGCCCCTTGGAGTTACGATAGAAACGGTAGATACACGATAATAGGGAGGCAAACCTTCTGATCTCTCTCTCTTGTGTACACTCTCTTCTGATTCTTCTTCTCTGCTACCAAAGAGCTGTGAGTGGTGGGGTTATCTGTGAAGGGAGACACAGTGTTCTTGAGGTCTCTAACTTGAGAGTACTATGAGGGGGTTATCGGGTTCTTGGGGTATTCTGTTGGAAGGCTTGGGTTGGTCTTCACTGTGAGAAATCCTTGGATTATTGTCCCTTCGGTCGTGAACTTCGTTTGGTTGGAATTGCTATACTTTGTGTATAGGCGGTGGGGATCGAGCCTAAGGCGTGGCGCCCGCTCCTTCGTTATCTCGGTTTGCGTGCTATACTTGCACCTCTTCCTTTGTTGACTGTATGTTTGGTTTGCGAGAGGGTCTAGATATGTATGAGAGACCATATTAAGACCAAAACAACATTAAGAGACTCCATATAGTTGTTGACTTGCTAAAGTCGCAAGTCGTGACTCGACGATAGTCGGAATACGACGCGATTGAGGGTTTGCTTGCGTTTTGTGTTCGTGACCTCGGTTTGGGTCCTAGACCTCTTTAAGATGATTTATTAACATTTTTAGATGCATTAGACTTCAAGTTGGAGGTGTTCCTTAAGTCTATCGATGATTTGGAAGTTTTGGAGATAGCGCCGTCGTCTCTATCGCAGAAGTTCGAATCGAGTCGCTGAATCGCTCTCCTTTGGGATTCTTATTCCCCTAGTTGTTATTCAACTTTCTAGAAGTGTTTAAGCTTCTTCATTAGCCCTTATACTTGCCTTAAGAGTCTCCTTTCGCTGCTCGCTCGATTGAAGTTCATTCGTCGCTTTGCACGTTGTCGCACCCCTTCCTGCTTCGCCTCCGAGTTGTTTGAGTTGTTCGGTGTGTTTTAGACTTGTTTTGAGTTAGGTTAAGACCTTAGAATGGTTGCCCATAAGTTTGGGATCATTTAGACAAGTTTAGACCAAGTTTTGAGGTTCAGAGCCGAGGCGCCGCACATAGTGAGGCGCCCGCCTCAAGTACCGAGAGCATCCTTGTGCAGGCGAGCCCAATGGAGGGGTGAGGCGCCCGCCTCACCTTCTGTGACCAATTACGGGATTTTTCCCCTGTTTTGATGCTGAACGAATTTTACACCCAAACCCCTATCCTAAACCTTTTCTAAACCATTTCTAATCCTCCCTAACCCTCCTTGATTATGTCCTAACATCTCTAACAAGTTTGATGAGTGGATTAGTGAGTGTTTGAGTGGATTAATTAAGCCCAAAATCAGATTTTAAGACACCACATTGTGGTGACACTTGTCCCACTCAATTTTGGACCAATATAAACCACAATCCGAGATTTTGACTCTCATTTCTCACCCTCCTCTCCAAAACGGGATTTCACTCTCTCAAGCTCTCCCATGGCTTCTTGAAGACATCTTCATCATCCTCCTTGATTCTTCACTCATTTGCTCAAGCCTCCTCCACAAGAAGTGTTGAGCTCGAAGAGAAGATCGCTTTTCAACCGATTGGTTTCTTTCTTTGCTTTCTTTGGTGTTGAACACTTGTAAGTTACTTCTTCTTCTTTTGATTTTGTACCCATTGATCCTAAGGAAAACAAACTCTATGCTATTTGAGGTCAATGGGTACCCATACTTGCCTTGGGTGATTTTAACTTGTGATTTGAGCATGTGAACTTGTCAAAAGCATATGTAGGATGACCTATATGATTGTTGAAGTATAATGTCACTCTTCATCTTGTGTTTCTAGGTTTATGAACATGCTAGAAATCATGTTTACATTCCATTTGGTTTATTGTGAAAGTATGCCTAAAGTTTGGGGCTTTGAATGTGTGACCTCACTAAGTTGTATGAGTATGACCATCTAATTGAAAGTATGAAATTCCTAAAATGGGTATAGGGTTATGTTGGGTTTTATGAATTCTAGGGTTTGTTAATCAAGCTCGAATTATTGGAGGAATTGTGTTATTTGGAGTGGGTATTAGTGTGTAGGATGAGTTGAATGATGTTGTGTGTTGGGAGAAATGGGTTATTCCTTTGTTAGGGTTTTATGAATTTTGAGGCTTGGGAATCAAGCCGAATGAATTTTAGTGGTTGATATATAATTGAATGGAATGTTAATTTGGGGATTTACGAAACACATAAAGAATGAAAGGTAGAATTAAGACTCAACGGAGTCATTATGAGGCCAATAATGTGATAACAAGCTTTGGGTTGAGACCCTACGATGTTCGGGTCTCGTTCGCTTATGTTTGTGCGCACCCGAGTATCTCGTTGTGTCCAATTGGGACACTCATGTTATAGAGACCTATTGGGAATTTGTTTAGAACGTGCTTGTAAAGCACGGTGTATTAGAGACCAACCCTTGGTCTCGAGTACCATTTAATATTGATTATTGGATGAGTCCACTATAAGGAATTTAGTCGCGAGGATATGAAAATACTTATGGATTTAGACTACAAGGTAGTCTTGTCATTCATGAGATGGGTCTTGAGGATGTCGACTATAAATGACGAGGGACTTTGGCTAAGTCCTGTGCCTTTAAGTGAAGCTAAATGCTAAGCCTTGATTTGTGGTGGTTCTTAGACTAAGTAGTAGTCTTTGATTTAATCTTGAGTAGAGGACTTTAGTAGACCTCATATTGTGAATTGTTGAGCTTATATGCTATTCTTGAATTGGTGATGACTTGAGGTTTATGAATACCTCAATATGTGGTTTTGAACTAAACTTACAAGTTAGTTGAACATGTTAAGTGTGTACATTTATGTGCATAGTTTATTGGGTTTTGTAGAGCATTATGACCTACTTACTTTGATGAATCCTTTTGTGATGAACTTGGTCTTTATTGGTTTATACAAGTAAATATCTACTTGAGCATCTTGATTTTGAGTCCAGCTGGCGTCTTGGTCGTTTTGTCGGCAATGGGACGATTCATAGCCTTTGGGAAACATTCGCTATGAATCGCCGCATTGGTACCCTTTATCCTCACTATGTGGCCAATAGTGGGATGTGGTCTCGTATTAGCGCTGCCGAGCCTGATATTGAGCTCCCATTTCTCATCCCAGGGTCGGATGAATGTAACGCGGTACTCATTAGGGAAAACTGGTGAGTTATGATCATTTGAGGAATGAAACCCAGTTTATGATCATTTGAAGGGCTAGGCCCAGTTCCTGATTTTACGTGCTTATGTATAAGCACTTATATGAAAGATAACATGCTATGTGGTTTATGAAGTTTATGTTACATGATGACTTGATACAAGTTTGTTATTGGTATGCTATTTAGATACCATGATTTTATACATGTTTGTGCATTATGCCATGCCACGCCATGCTATGCCATATAATTGCATTTAGTAACTTACTGGGTCATTATGACTCATTTCGTGTGTTTGTTTTCCTTAGTTTTTGCAGTGATCCCGTTAGTACGCGTGGGGCTTGATAGTGATTCCTAGAAGGTGGTCTTAGGGCTTTAAGCTTGGGTTTATTATTATTAAGTTATTTTGTATTTGTGAGACACGATTGTAAAGTTATGTAGACTTTACTTGGGTAGATTATGTTAGTATTTTATTATTGTATTATTTTGGTAGCCGACTTGTTTGGTCAAGCTGTTGTATCTCTTATGAGTTGTTCCCTTTTATTATTCGAGCATGCTTTAGCTCACCCATTCTAGTATTGTTGGTATTGTCATCTCCGACGACGTTAGTCGTGAGACTTGGGTTTAGTTGTTAGAATTTGAATATCTTATTCTTTTAGTTGATTTATTCCTCCGGCATGTTATAGCCGTTGAGTTGTCGTTTATCAGGTTGGTATTCTGTTGATTCGCCGGCCTTAGGATGGCCGATGGTTTGTTGCCGTGCGCATTGTTGCGCCACGTGCGTCGAGATTTGTCGAGAGATAGTCGTCTCTCAGCCTCGTATTCCTTAGTTTACAATTATAAGTTTGGGTTCCACTTTTGATTTGCTTCCGCAGATTTTAGTTTTTGGTTATTCGGTTTTGCCGTTACGGCTTTTCATTCCTGTTTAGTGTTTGTTGGTTCAACTCTGGACTCGCACTACTACGCTTAGCGGGTGCTTGTCGATCTTTTAGCTTGTCTTGACGGCACGACCTTGGGATTTCGCATTGGAGTTCGGGGTCACAGCTTGGTATCGAGCTATAGGTTAGCTATTTCGCCAGATAGGTTCCTTGGCCTAGTTTGGGTTGGGTTTGTTGTTGAGTTATTAACGCCGAGTGTTCTTTGTAGGCGTATTATGTCGAATTTGGCGTGGAGCTAGTTCTAGTAGACCTCGGGTACAACTCGTGGCAACGAGAGAGGGAGAATGTTATGGATCGCGTGTGACTCCTCCAGATGTTTGGGATGGAAGACAATTCTATCATTCTTGCGAGATTCTTGAAGTTGGAACCTGAGAGCTTCGATGGAGGACCCGATGCTTCTAAAGCAGAACTTTGGATAGAAAACATGGAGAAGATCTTTGCAGCTATGGGTTGTACGTCAGAAGAGATGGTGACCCTAGCAGTGTTTAAATTGATTGGTGCGGCTGACCATTGGTGGCATGTGTTACGAGATAGTTGGAGACACCATGGAGTGCCTCTAGTGTGGGAAAACTTCACGATGGAGTTTATGGCACAGTTTATTCCGGCAGTAGTTCGAGAAAGAAGAGAAGCGGAGTTCATGGCATTAGAACAAGGAGCTATGACGGTGGCTCAAGATTCGAAGTTCACGAGTTGGCTCGCTATTGTGGTTACTTGGTACCAGATGAGGCTAGGAAGACCCAACGGTTTGTGAAGGGCCTAAAGATGAAATATCGTAGGCAGCTCGTTCCGTTGCAACTTACGGATTACCGAGTCGCTGTGGATCGTGCGTATGCAATGGAGTTGGACATCGAGGAGTATGCTCAAAAGAGAGCCTCGAGTACTATTAGGGGCAATGATGGTAATAGAGGGCAGTCAGCACCTCAGAAAGTTAATCAAGAAATCACACGTACTGGTAGACGGAGTGACGTTCCTACCTCTAGTCGGAGACGACGAGGCGGCGAGTTGATATGTAATTTTTGTATGAGGACAGGACATGCCGAGAACAGATGTTGGGGTAAATCAGGAAAGTGTTTCGCTTGTGGCGGTGATCATGTTCGTAAGGATTGCCCGAAGATGAGGGTTAATCAGTCTGGGAGTACTAGTCAACAATCCAGTGGCTCCAAGAGAGACAGTGGTGGACGGCCTAGAGTTTGAGGTCGATGCGTGGCGGTTGGCCATTGCGGAGTTTTGAGGCCTATCCGAAATAGGAAGGTATATTCTTGTATATATATACGTAAATTATACCGTTGCTACTATTATCGTTATTATGAGTACACGTTTTAATCGGTAGCTCATGTGCATTCATACATACATTATATGGCGTATTGTGTAATATTGGTTGTTTGCTCGATCGGGAATAATACCCCAATGTGAGATTGATATATGATATGGTTTGTTTTGTGGATTACCGGTAGGTAATCGCACGTGGCGTATGGATTCTTGTTTAGTCTATATATATATATATATGAGACTATGCTATATATAGAGTTGTGGTTTGTGTGGTTATATATAAAGGCCATAGTATATATATATATGAAGCATGAATTGTATATTGATACTTATCGGTTTGGTATGATGTTTGTATATTCTATGAGGATATGTTTTATGTAATGAGTAATATTATACTATATTGTTGTTAATGGTTATTATGCGAGTAAGATATACACTCGACTTGTGAGAAGGTTGAAGGTTGCGATTTAGAGGATAATCACGGTTGCACGGGAGAGATAGACGCTTCACCGTGAGTATTGAGACGTTAACGTTGTGTTAGGATGCTTAGTACATTGGTTGTAGACTTGGTCTAGAGCTTAAGAAAGGATAGTTTTGCGGAGTATGGACGTTACGGGCATTAGTAGCCTTGTCGATTCGTGGCGATTCGAGAAATTATCTTGGTTGAGTGTACTAGGTACACGAAGTTTTGCGATAGCTATAATTATTGTTTGTCAAGGTAATAGACCTTGTTACTTGGTCGAATTTTTATTCACGTGCATTAGTTGTAGGAAACACCTACTTGATGCATTACATTTTAGTATACTAAATTCTCATTTCATCATTATTATCTCCTGCTCATTCATTTCCTTAGCATAGGAGACTATTAAAGGATGCTTAAAACCTTTTTAATCATGAACCTTGGCATCCTTAACGAAACTTTTGAGTATCCAATTTAGCCTGCACCTAAATTGGTGATCAAAAGTGGTTCGTTGTTGGACTAGGATTGGTATGAATTATGGTAGAAATTGACTATACCCGTTACCAAATGGAATGGACTGAAATGGAATGAATTTTTAAAACACATCATTAATGTGCTATTATGTGTTCTCACCCGCGATGAGGAAATCGCGAGTATGATTTGCATGGTTTGAAGTGCCGATTTGCTTATCTTTGATTTGTTTGTAAATTGCTCCATAGGCAATTATTATTTCCTTAAAGTTAGAACCCCTTGTTCTTGAATCTCGTGTTGTGCCCCGAGACAAATAGTTTCGGTAGTTGAACGTGTTCTTATGTTGAAGTTTGGGATTTTGCCTACATGATTGGTGTAATGTGTTCTTGCGTGTATTCGCGACTCAAGCATGAGTCATATTGTTTCCGATAGAAGGTGTTTGATGTCGTGTCTATCGAGAGTTCGTAGACTTTTGAACTTGGATTATTATAGTTCGACCCTCGTGTGTATTGTAGTGGTAGACTCGGAGATTCGAGTCAAAGTTGGTGGTTTTGAGATCGAGTGTTAACTCGGGATTAAGAGACACAGTGATCATTGTCTCGATGTAGGGTGGTTGAGTGTGGACCTAATGTTGGTTTGTATCATGATTTAGAATTCGGGACGAATTCTTTTTAAGGTGGAGAGGGTGTGACGCCCCGCTCCTTCGTTATCTCGGTTTGCGTGCTATACTTGCACCTCTTCCTTTGTTGACTGTATGTTTGGTTTGCGAGAGGGTCTAGATATGTATGAGAGACCATATTAAGACCAAAACAACATTAAGAGACTCCATATAGTTGTTGACTTGCTAAAGTCGCAAGTCGTGACTCGACGATAGTCGGAATACGACGCGATTGAGGGTTTGCTTGCGTTTTGTGTTCGTGACCTCGGTTTGGGTCCTAGACCTCTTTAAGATGATTTATTAACATGTTTAGATGCATTAGACTTCAAGTTGGAGGTGTTCCTTAAGTCTATCGATGATTTGGAAGTTTTGGAGATAGCGTTCGTCTCTATCGCGTAGTTCGGGAATCGAGTCGCGTAATCGCCTCTCCTTTGGGATTCTTATTCCCCTAGTTGTTATTCAACTTTCTAGAAGTGTTTAAGCTTCTTCATTAGCCCTTATACTTGCCTTAAGAGTCTCCTTTCGTTGCTCGTTCGATTGCGAGTTCATTCGTCGTTTCGGTTGCACGTTGTTGCACCCCTTCCCGGTTTCGCTCCGAGTTGTTTCGGGAGTTGTTCGGGTGTGTTTTAGACTTGTTTTGAGTTAGGTTAAACCTTAGAATGGTTGCCCATAAGTTTGGGATCATTTAGATCAAGTTTAGACCAAGTTTTGGAGGTTCAGGAGCCGAGGCGCCCGCCTGGCACATAGTGAGGCGCCCGCCTCAAGTACTGAGAGCATCCTTGTGCTGGGCAGAGCCCAGGCGGCCGCATGGAGAGGGGTGAGGCGCCCGCCTCACCTTCTGTGACCAATTACGGGATTTTTCCCCTGTTTTGATGCTGAACGAATTTTACACCCAAACCCCTATCCTAAACCTTTTCTAAACCATTTCTAATCCTCCCTAACCCTCCTTGATTATGTCCTAACATCTCTAACAAGTTTGATGAGTGGATTAGTGAGTGTTTGAGTGGATTAATTAAGCCCAAAATCAGATTTTAAGACACCACATTGTGGTGACACTTGTCCCACTCAATTTTTGGACCAATATAAACCACAATCTGAGATTTTGACTCTCATTTCTCACCCCTCCTCTCCAAAAACGGGATTTCACTCCTCTCAAGCTCTCCCATGGCTTCTTGAAGACATCTTCATCATCCTCCTTGATTCTTCACTCATTTGCTCAAGCCTCCTCCACAAGAAGTGTTGAGCTCGAAGAGAAGATCGTTTTCAACCGATTGGTTTCTTTCTTTGCTTTCTTTGGTGTTGAACACTTGTAAGTTACTTCTTCTTCTTTTGATTTTGTACCCATTGATCCTAAGGAAAACAAACTCTATGCTATTTGAGGTCAATGGGTACCCATACTTGCCTTGGGTGATTTTAACTTGTGATTTGAGCATGTGAACTTGTCAAAAGCATATGTAGGATGACCTATATGATTGTTGAAGTATAATGTCACTCTTCATCTTGTGTTTCTAGGTTTATGAACATGCTAGAAATCATGTTTACATTCCATTTGGTTTATTGTGAAAGTATGCCTAAAGTTTGGGGCTTTGAATGTGTGACCTCACTAAGTTGTATGAGTATGACCATCTAATTGAAAGTATGAAATTCCTAAAATGGGTATAGGGTTATGTTGGGTTTTATGAATTCTAGGGTTTGTTAATCAAGCTCGAATTATTGGAGGAATTGTGTTATTTGGAGTGGGTATTAGTGTGTAGGATGAGTTGAATGATGTTGTGTGTTGGGAGAAATGGGTTATTCCTTTGTTAGGGTTTTATGAATTTTGAGGCTTGGGAATCAAGCCGAATGAATTTTAGTGGTTGATATATAATTGAATGGAATGTTAATTTGGGGATTTACGAAACACATAAAGAATGAAAGGTAGAATTAAGACTCAACGGAGTCATTATGAGGCCAATAATGTGATAACAAGCTTTGGGTTGAGACCCTACGATGTTCGGGTCTCGTTCGCTTATGTTTGTGCGCACCCGAGTATCTCGTTGTGTCCAATTGGGACACTCATGTTATAGAGACCTATTGGGAATTTGTTTAGAACGTGCTTGTAAAGCACGGTGTATTAGAGACCAACCCTTGGTCTCGAGTACCATTTAATATTGATTATTGGATGAGTCCACTATAAGGAATTTAGTCGCGAGGATATGAAAATACTTGCGGATTTAGACTACAAGGTAGTCTTGTCATTCATGAGATGGGTTTTGAGGATGTCGACTATAAATGACGAGCGGGACTTTGGCTAAGTCCGGTGTGCCTTTAAGTGAAGCTAAATGCTAAGCCTTGATTTGTGGTGGTTCTTAGACTAAGTAGTAGTCTTTGATTTAATCTTGAGTAGAGGACTTTAGTAGACCTCATATTGTGAATTGTTGAGCTTATATGCTATTCTTGAATTGGTGATGACTTGAGGTTTATGAATACCTCAATATGTGGTTCTGAACTAAACTTACAAGTTAGTTGAACATGTTAAGTGTGTACATTTATGGGCATAGTTTATTGGGTTTTGTAGAGCATTATGACCTACTTACTTTGATGAATCCTTTTGTGATGAACTTGGTCTTTATTGGTTTATACAAGTAAATATCTACTTGAGCATCTTGATTTTGAGTCCAGCTGGCGTCTTGGTCGTTTTGTCGGCAATGGGACGATTCATAGCCTTTGGGAAACATTCGCTATGAATCGCCGCATTGGTACCCTTTATCCTCACTATGTGGCCAATAGTGGGATGTGGTCTCGTATTAGCGCTGCCGAGCCTGATATTGAGCTCCCATTTCTCATCCCAGGGTCGGATGAATGTAACGCGGTACTCATTAGGGAAAACTGGTGAGTTATGATCATTTGAGGAATGAAACCCAGTTTATGATCATTTGAAGGGCTAGGCCCAGTTCCTGATTTTACGTGCTTATGTATAAGCACTTATATGAAAGATAACATGCTATGTGGTTTATGAAGTTTATGTTACATGATGACTTGATACAAGTTTGTTATTGGTATGCTATTTAGATACCATGATTTTATACATGTTTGTGCATTATGCCATGCCACGCCATGCTATGCCATATAATTGCATTTAGTAACTTACTGGGTCATTATGACTCATTTCGTGTGTTTGTTTTCCTTAGTTTTTGCAGTGATCCCGTTAGTACGCGTGGCGGCTTCGGATAGTGATTCCTAGAAGGTGGTCTTCCGGGCTTTAAGCTTGGGTTTATTATTATTAAGTTATTTTGTATTTGTGAGACACGATTGTAAAGTTATGTAGACTTTACTTGGGTAGATTATGTTAGTATTTTGTTATTGTATTATTTTGGTAGCCGACTTGTTTGGTCGAGCTGTTGTATCTCTTATGAGTTGTTCCCTTTTATTATTCCGAGCATGCTTTAGCTCACCCATTCTAGTATTGTTGGTATTGTCATCTCCGACGACGTTAGTCGTGAGACTTGGGTTAGTTGTTAGAATTTGAATATCTTATTCTTGTAGTTGATTTATTCCTCCGGCATGTTATAGCCGTTGAGTTGTCGTTTATCAGGTTGGTATTCTGTTGATTCGCCGGCCTTAGGATGGCCGATGGTTTGTTGCCCGTGCGCATTGTTGCGTCACGTGCGTCGTAGATTTGTCGAGAGATAGTCGTCTCTCAGCCTCGTATTCCTTAGTTACAATTATAAGTTTGGGTTCCACTTTTGATTTGCTTCCGCAGATTTTAGTTTTTTTGGTTATTCGGTTTTTGCCATTATGGCTTTACATTCCTGTTTAGGGTTTGTTGGTTCAACTCTTGGCTCGCACCACTACGCTTAGCGGGTGCTTGTCCGTCTTTTAGCTTGTCTTGACGGCACGACCTTGGGATTTCGCATTGGAGTCCGGGTCGGGCTGTCACATAGGCATTATAAGCCCTAGAAAGATTCGAGTTAGGCTCCGTTGAGCCAAGGATACTCAAAGCACTAATTTATTATTTATATTGTTTTATTATAAATTGCTTGTTGCAGGTGGTTCATTGGCAATATAGTTTGATATATTAGTGTGTCTTTCGACTTTGGTACATTGTAAGTTTACTGCCAAAGTCGAAGACGTACTTATTCAAAGTCTTATTAGTTTGGTGTAGCTCCGGTGTTCGTTTGATTCGGTAACATATCATTAATTTTACTCTACAGTGGTATCAGAGCTTAGGGGGTTTAAATCAAATTTTTTTGAAGCTTCCTTCATTCCAAATTTGGGTTGTGACTTTGGTATTTATTTATTCGACTATTAATTGTGTTTCTTGTCTGCTCTATTATTTTTTGCTTACGGATATTTTTTTTTTTTGCTCTTTGCTTATCATTGTTGCATGCGAAATTAAAATCGGTGATTTTTCTCATAAATGTTAAATTGTATTTTTTTTTACTATGTCTACTTACACTTTTGAACCATTTATTGGAAAATCCGATTTTTCAATTTGGCAACAAAAGATGAAAGGAATTTTGATAAAAGAAAAATGTTTTTCTGTTATAGCTCAAAAATTCAAAGCGATGCATCGAAGATGCTATACTTGAAATTGATGAATGTACTTACTGTCTATTATTTTGAACTTGACTGAATTTGTGATTCGTAAGTGTGGTAAACAATCGCATGCTAAAAGTCTTTGGGATAAACTTGAGGAAATTTACTTTGAGAAGAATTTGCCTAATAAGACATATCTTTTAGAAAAATTCTTTAGTTTTCAGTTAGACCTCAATAAGGATATCGAAGATAATGTTGATGCTTTTACCAAGTAAGTTCAAGAAATAAAGCAAACGGCTGATGAGCACATAGATAACTATACTTCTATTGTCCTATTAAATGCTATACCGGAATCTTACTCTGATGTTAAATCTTCGATCAAATATGGTAGAGACCAAGTTAAACTTGATACAGTGATTAACGGGTTGAAGAGTAAGGAGTTAGATTTAAAGGTTAATAAAGGGAAGTCTAGTATGAGTGAGGTTAATATGGTCATGGGTAGATCTCTCCATAGGAACAATGGAAAAACTCATCAAAATCAAAATCAAGGTCAAACTCAAAATTCGGGCAAAAATAAAAGGATAAGCAAAAGTAGGTCGAGCTCAAAGCAAAGGCATAGAACTTGTTGCAATTGTGGTGAAGTGGGTCATTTTAAAAAGGAGTGCCCTAATCCGAAAAAGAAAAATCAAAATCACGAACAAAACCAAGGTGATTGCAACTTAGCTTCTGGTAGTAATGTGTCCGCTGATGTGTTTATGGTTACTGATTCTTGTGATAATATTGTGAATTCTGTGCATTCTGCTTGTGCTAGTGAATGGCTTATAGATTCTTGTTGCACTTATCACATGGCACCATTGAAATCATTGTTTACTACTTATAGAGAAGTTAATGTTGGTTCGGTTTCTTTGGCTAATGAGAAAAAATGTGATATACTTGGTATTAATGATATTGATTTGAAATGTAATTCTGGTTATGTTTTAACTTTGAAAAATGTGAGACATGTGCCTGAATTATGTAGCAATTTGATTTCATGTGCCTCGTTAGAGGATGATGGTTTAGAAGGAAAATGGGGTAAGGGTGTTATGAAAATACTAAAGGGATCTTTAGTTATTGCAAAATGTGAAAAACGACGGAACTTATATGTTTCCCATGCTTTACCTATGTCTACTTCTGAGATTTATGCTAATGTCGTTAAGGAAGATAAAACGATTTTGTGGCATAAGAGACTAGGTCACATAAGTAATAAAGGGTTAGAAATTTTGCAAAAAACAGGTGTTTTTTGAAATGAAAAATTTTCTGCTTTACCTTTTTGTGATACTTGTGTTAAGAGCAAACATCATAAAGTGAGTTTTCCACCCCCTTTCCTAGGAAAGCACTCTAGCAAGAAATTCCTTGATTACATACATGCCGATGTATGGGGCCCCTCTAGTGTGCCCACTCAAGGTGGCAATAGGTATTTTATGTCCATCATTGATGACTTTTCACGAAAAGTCCGGGTTTTCTTAATGAGACACAAATAAAGTCGTTTGAGAATTTTAAAGCTTGGAAAGTTTTTTATTGAAAATCAAACAGGAAAGAAAATCAAAATGCTTAGGACCGATAATGGATTAGAATTATGTAATCATGAGTTTGATGAATTCTATGCTATTCAAGCTATTGATCGTCATAAAACTGTTCCGTATAACCCGCAACAAAATGGTGTTGATGAGCGTATGAACAGGACTCTTTTGGATAGAGCGAGAGCTATGCTCAATACTTCGGGTCTCTCCAAACGTTTTTGGGGAGAGGCAGTTGTAACTGCCGCCTAAATCATCAATAGGTCCCCCTCTGTGCCTTTGCATGGTAGATGCCACAAGCGGTCTTTATGGGCAAAGAGATTGATATCTCGCATATGAGGGTGTTCGGTTGTGCGGCTTATGCACATCAAAGACATGACAAACTTGAACCTAGGGCGCTAGGTGTGTGTTTTTAGGGTACCCGAGGGTGTGAAGGGGTATTGACTTTGGTTAAAAGAGGAAAATGGTTTTAAGACCATAATTAGTAGGGATGTTGTCTTCAATGAACTTGAATTTCCTTGCTTGATTCCTGCTCAACCTATACCTGTTAATGTTGTTCCCCCTCCCCCGGCTCCAATTGCGGTAGAGCAACCCCATGTTATCGATGATGTGCCAACCGAAGATGTGGAAATTGATCATGAGAATGTTGAAATTGAACATAATGAAGATGATGAAAATGTAGAGGATGAGCATGTCCTGGAAATAGAAACTATAGATGACTACCAATTTGCTAGGGACTAACCTAGACGGGAAGTTAGGATACCATCTAGACTTAATGATTTTCATATGACATCTTTTGTGTTTATTGTGTTTGATTCTCTTGACAATTGTGATGAACCTAAATCTTACCATGATGCTTTAAAGTCTTCTCATTCTACTAAGTGGTTAAATGCTATGAAAGATGAAATGAACTCGTTGCATGTTAACCAAACATGGACCTTGGTCCCTAAACCTAAAACATGTTCTCTTATTGCTTGCAAATGGTTGTTTAAGGTTAAGGCGAGAATTAGAGTGTTAGATTTAAAAGCACGGTTGGTTGCTAAAGGATTTACTCAAAAGGAGAGGATAGATTACAAAGAAATTTTTGCTCCGGTTGTCAAATTTACTACGGTAAGAGTCATGCTTGCTTTAGTTGCTCGGTTTGGGAATTAAAACAAATGGATATGAAAACAAGCGTTTTTACATGGTGACTTGGATGAAAAAAATTCATCACGACAACCAGAAGGTTTTGTTGATAAGAGAAATCCGACTATGTGTGTTTATTGAAAAAAATCTTTGTATGGCTTGAAACAATCTCTAGGATGTGGAACAAGAAGTTTGATATGTGTATGTTGTCTTTAAAATTCACTTGTAGCTCTTATGATCATTGCTTGTATTTTAAAGTCAACTCTTCTACCTCTGTGTTCTATTGATTTATGTTGATGATATGCTATTATCGTCCTTGTATTAAATCATTGAAAATGTGCAAAATTGTCTTAGTTCGATTTTTGACATGAAAGATCTAGGAGATGCTAAAAAGATTTTGGGAATGAACATTGTTAAGGGTAGAAAGAATTCCACCATTTCTCTTAATCAAATTTCTTATGTGCAAAAGATTTTGAGTAAATTTAAGATGGAGAATGCTAAACCAATAGATGCACTTGGAGGATCATTTCATCCTTAGTAAAATCAAGCTCCCCAAACCGATTTTGATAAAAAGCAAATGGAGAAAGTGCCTTATTCTAATGCGATTGGTTCCATTATGTATCTTATGGTTAGCACTAGACCGATATAGCTATGCTATTAGTTTTATGTCCAACTATATCATTTCAAACGCTTCTCAAATATATTAGTTATTACGTGAATTATGGCTTAAAATTCTCCAAATGCAATGAAGGTGTTGTATTGAATAGTTATGTGGAGTTCTAACTATGCTAATGATAGAGATAGTAGGAAGTCTACTACTTTTCGTGTTCACTTTGTGTGGTACATATGTTAGTTGGAAATCTCAATTACAACCTATTGTTGCATTGTCTACTACAGTCGAGTTTGTTGCTATAACTAAAGCTTTTAAAGAAGCGACTTGGTTGAAAGTTGATAATTGA
>JABEVN020001128.1:0-26240 GCA_013146195.2 Codonopsis lanceolata | reverse complement strand
AGCTTATCCGATCGAAAAATATAAAAAAAAAAAAAGAGAAGAGAACATCGACAAAAAAAAAAAGAAGAAAAAAAAAAGAAATCAAAAGAAAAAACAACAACAACAACAAAAACAAAGCAAAAGAAAGAAGAAAAAAGAAATCGGCATGGAAAAGTCGAACCATGGACCTAAGCCAAATCGGTGAGCCAATAGCGGGATCAGCAGAAACAGTGAAAGGTAAGAAAGATAAGATTTCTTATTTTGCTTTTCGAGAAATAAAGAAAATCTTTTCAAAAGGTTTTGTTTCAAAAAAATTAACCTTCAACTTCTATCTTTGGAAAGCCCATTTCAAAAAAAATTCAAAGAGCTTTCCTATCTTTGGGGAAAGCAGTTTTCAAAGTTTCAAAGCTTTCTATCTTTGGGGAAAGCCATTTTCAAAAATCAAGAGCTTTCTATCTTTGGGGAAAGCCCAGTTTCAAAAGTTTCAAAGCACTATCTTGGGGAAAGCCATTTTCAAAAAATTCAAGAGCTTTCCATCTTTGGGGAAGCAGTTACTAAAAGTTTCAAAAGTTTCCCTATCTTTGGGAAAGCCATTTTCAAAAGTTCAAGAGCTTTCCTATCTTTGAAGGAGCCCATTTTCAAGGTTCAAGCTTTCCTATCTTTGAAGCTCATTTTAAAAAAATTCAAGAGCTTTCCCTATCTTTGGGGAAAGCGGTTACTAAAAGTTTCAAAGCTTTCCATCTTTGAAGCCCATTCAAAGTTCAAGAGCTTTCCTATCTTTGGGAAAGCGATTTTCAAAGTTTCAAAGCTTTCCTATCTTTGAGGAAAGCCCATTTTCAAAAAAATTCAAGAGCTTTCCATCTTTGGGGAAGCGATTTTCAAAAGTTCAGCTTTCCTATCTTTGAGGAAAGCCCATTTCAAAAGTTCAAGAGCTTTCCTATCTTTGGGAAGCAGTTTAAAAAGTTTCAAAGCTTTCCTATCTTTGGGGAAAGCCCATTTTCAAAATCAAAGAGCTTTCCCTATCTTTGGGAAAGCATTTTTCAAAGTTTCCTATCTTTGGGGAAAGCCCATTTTCAAAAAATTCAAAGAGCTTTCCTATCTTTGGGGAAGCAGTTACTCAAAAGTTTCAAAGCTTTCCTATCTTTGGGGAAAGCCCATTTTCAAAAAATTCAAGAGCTTTCCTATCTTTGGGGAAAGCATTTTCAAAAGTTTCAAAGCTTTCCTATCTTTGGGGAAAGCCCATTTTAAAAAATTCAAGAGCTTTCCTATCTTTGGGGAAAGCATTTTCAAAAAGTTTCAAAGCTTTCCTATCTTTGGGGAAAGCCCATTTTCAAAAATTCAAGAGCTTTCCTATCTTTGGGAAAGCAGTTTTCAAAAGTTTCAAAGCTTTCCTATCTTTGGGGAAAGCCCATTTTCAAAAAAATTCAAGAGCTTTCCTATCTTTGGGGAAAGATTTTCAAAAGTTTCAAAGCTTTCCTATCTTTGGGGAAAGCCCATTTTCAAAAATTCAAGAGCTTTCCTATCTTTGGGGAAAGCGGATTTTCAAAAGTTTCAAAGCTTTCCTATCTTTGGGGAAAGCCCATTTTCAAAAAAATTCAAGAGCTTTCCTATCTTTGGGGAAAGCAGATTTTCAAAAGTTTCAAAGCTTTCCTATCTTTGGGGAAAGCCCATTTTCAAAAAATTCAAGAGCTTTCCTATCTTTGGGGAAAGCAGATTTTCAAAAAGTTTCAAAGCTTTCCCTATCTTTGGGGAAAGCCATTTTCAAAAAATTCAAGAGCTTTCCTATCTTTGGGGAAGCCATTTTCAAAAGTTTCAAAGCTTTCCTATCTTTGGGGAAAGCCCATTTTCAAAAAAATTCAAGAGCTTTCCTATCTTTGGGGAAAGCAGATTTTCAAAAGTTTCAAAGCTTTCCTATCTTTGGGGAAAGCCCATTTTCAAAAAGTTCAAAGCTTTCCTATCTTTGGGGAAGCGATTTTCAAAAGTTTCAAAGCTTTCCTATCTTTGGGAAAGCCCATTTTCAAAAAGTTCAAGAGCTTTTAAAAGTTCAAAAGTTTCAAAGCTTTCCTATCTTTGGGGAAAGCCATTTTCAGTTTTCCTTTCCTATCTTTGGGGAAAATGCATCGAGTCTACCGGTTTGCCTATCTTTGGGGAAAGCATCATCCATCCACGGTTGTTGTTTGTTTGCTTGAGGCCGAACTACGTTTGGTCGATTCCTTTTATTAAGGGATACGTGGCGACCTACATTAGTAGGTCAGACCATCGAGCATTTAATTTGCGGATCTGCTTAAAAGCTGCGATAACACTGCTATAGCCCGACTAAAAATGTCTAGGATATGGAGGTTTGATAAATTGTTGCATTATAAGCGCTACCTTGCATATTTCTCCCTCGTTTTGAAATGAAAGCGAAATTGGAGAGTCTATTCTAATCAACGATGTTCGTCTACTCGATAGGCTGCGGGTTACCGTAGACTCCATCGTTGAGGGGCTCTGTAGACACCCAATTTCGTACCCGGATATATGACATGACAAAAAATATCAAGAAGCTGTTAAAACATTAACAAATGTCAAGATTCTGAGGTCAAAATTGCAAAAGGACAAAGCGGGATGCACAAAGGACAAATTGCGGGGGCAAAGTGTCAAAAAGAGCAATGTTTGAGGTTTAGGCACCACCTACCAAGGGTTTGGGTGTGGCGCCCAAACCCCATAGGTGGCACCCAAACCTCTTTCCCAAGCACTATTCATCACTCCATTTGCCGTAACAATTAAATCGAGCAGCGTGTACAACTCCTCGATGCACGGGAAGAAATCTCAAAATTCGCCGATGTCGGCCTCCTCCTATAAATAGAGGCCTCGGCTCCTTCATTCAAGCGCTCAATTCATCGTAAAATTTCTCTGCGTCTCGTTCTGTTGAAGAAATAAATACGATAGATAAATTTCTAAAGCCTCGAAACCACGCCAAACCTCGCCAAACACAAATCCAGCAGGTAGAAGTGTACCTTAGCCCCCGACTAGGTATCCACCCTTTTCCCGGTCCAAAAATCGTGGATAAGCGGTTGCTCTGCCCGATTTAAAAGGCCAAAATAGATAAGTAGCCGTTACTCGCCCAAATTAGCCTTTTCGGTCAAACAAACAACCGAGAAATAAGTTACCGCCCGATCGAGGCGAAAAGTAACTTTCAGAAGCGATTCTGTTGCCCAAATTCACACAACACACAACTTCAACCGGACCGGACCCGAGAAAAAAGACTCTCTCTCCCCAGGACAGGCGAGCGAAACACCCTACGCCGTTTGTAAGCTTTTATTGTTAAAGTCTTTTATTTCTATGTAATAGTATTATTTCATCCGGCCCAATGTAAATATATAAGTTGTCTTTGCCCGGATTTTATTAGGAAATAGTACTAAATGTAGCCGTTATTATGACAAAATATTTTTAGATGAGTTTGTATTTATTTACTTTATTTATTTAATAAAGTCTTTATTTGTAAATGTATTATTTCCGGTCCGGTTCAATATCAAAATATAAGCGATTATCTTTGCCGGATTTTATTAGGAAATAATACTAAAAAGAGCCGTTATAATGGCCAAATATTTTTAAATGTGACTGTAATTATTGGAAAAGAGGCATGAGTCCAGTAAATAATGTGGCCACGAATGTATCTGTTTAATTTTCCCTTGACAAAATAAGACCTTATTTATTTGCTAAGTAAATGTGACAATAAGCATACTTCAGCCAAAAACGTTTCGAGACCGAAAGGGCGAGTTGGGTGCCTAGCACCTTCCCAACTCGTAACTTAGCCTCCGAACCCGCTTTCTAAAATCTCTGGTTTTCCTTTATTTTTGCCTTAAAATAAAGGTGGCGACTCTAAAACATTTTGGATCCAGTGGGGCCTCGCAACATCTTTCTTTGCACTTTCACGTTCTCCCCTAAACAAGGGAGAATGGGAATGGAAAGGTGATGTATTCCTATGTCCTGGTATCCCCTAAACAAGGGATAACTTGACGTAGAAAACCCAAAGCACTCATAGTGATCCTAAATAGGCCATAAGGCTATTTTCATAAAATCCATAGTGGGGGCGTCGCAATATTCTTTCTTGCACTTCTCTATTTTCCCTGAAAGATAAAGGGGAGAATGGGAATGGAAGAATAATGCATTCCCATATCCTGTTATCCACGAAATAAGGGATAACTTGACATGGAAAACCATAAGTTCCCATATTGGATACAAAATTCACTCAGGGCAACCGAGGCACATTCCAACGTGCTAATATAGACAGCACTCCTCTCACACTTTGGATTTCGTCTTCCCCTAAACAAGGGAGGGTGGAACGAGAGCGTGGTGTCCCGCATCCGCACGCGCACCGCACTCTATCCAAGGCGGCGGGCGCGGGAGCACATTTCCCGGGAACCTCACAATACCCCACATGTCAAATGACCGTGATGCTACCACATGAGTCTGGTCGGTGGAGGGTAAGCGAGGTATGTCTGCATAGCGTTGACATTTGTCACAACACCGAACATACATTTCTGCATCCCGCCTCAAAGTAATCCAGTAAAATCCTGCAGCTAAGATTTTTTCTGCCAAAGACCTTTGACCAGGATGACCTCCACATTTTCCTTCGTGTATTTCTCCCAAAATTCCCTCTATCATCTCTGGTTGAACACATCTGAGCAATGGTCTAGTGTATGACCGCCTATAAAGTATGTTATCCAAGATGACATACCGGCATGACCGCTTCTGAATAGTTCGAGCCTCCGTCTTGTCTTCGGGCAAGGTCCCCTGTTCGATGTAAGCCTTCAAATTATCTATCTAACACTTTGCCGCAGGCTCAATGTCCATGATCACCTTTTTTTCTATTACTGGAGTCTCCAAATATTCAATCATAACGCATGGATGCAGACACTGAATTTCATCTTCGGCCATCTTGGACAAATAATCTGCTCTCATATTATCCTCGCGAGCTATCCGGATCAATTTATCAAAGTCCTTCAAAATCTCTTTTACCATAGCACAATAGCGAACTAAAACTGGATGGTGGACAACATAATCTCCCCTCATTTGATTCACAACCAACTATGAATTACAATAAACAATCACCTCTCGAACTCCCACATCTTGCGCGAGCTCGAGCCCTGCGATCAAAGCTTCATATTCTGCCTAGTTATTGGAAGCTGGGAATTTGAAACGCAATGCCTTTTCAAATTCCACATCTTGCTCGAGCGGGACTAGCACCAAACCTGCTCCACTTCCAAACCTACTAGCCGAACCATCCACATGCAATTCCCAGCAATATTCTGGCCGGGGCCTTTGAATTGGTGTACTCGTTGGTGCAGTCTTGGTAGAAACTTCCTCTTCGCTCGAGTTTTTGAAGCTAGTCTCAGTTACAAAGTCCGCCAAAGCTTGCGCCTTAATTGCTCGTCGAGGTTGATAGTCAATATCAAACTCAGTTAACTCAATGGACCAAGTAAGAAAACGACCAGAAGAATCTGGTTTGTGCAAAATTTTCCTGAGAGGCGTGTCCGTGTATACAATGATTGAATGTGCAGAAAAATAAGCTCGAAGTTTCCAAGCAGCAACAACAAGAGAGTAAGCCAATTTCTCTGCATTAAATTTCGTCCCTCTACTGCAGTGAGGGCCTTTGAAACATAATAAATAGGCTTTTGCACATTACATTCCTCCCTAATTAACACAGCGGCTACAGCTTGCTCTGTAGCCGCTAAGTACACAAACAATGTCTCACCAAAAACCGGACTACTCAACAAAGAAGGCCTTCCCAAATATTCCACTAGCTGCTCGAAAGCCTTCTGACACTCAGCTGTCCATTCCAAAACCCTTGTTTCCACGGAGAACCTTGAAGAACGGTAAGCATCTTTCTACTGACTTAGAAATGAAGCGACAAAGGGCTATCACCCTACCATTGAGCTTTTGGACATCTTTGATACATCGAGGAAGCTTCATAGTGACCAATGCCTTAATTTTTTCTGGATTGGCCTCAATACCCCTCTCAGTTACCATAAACCCGAGAAACTTACCCGCCTTCACCCCGAACACACCCTTGCTCGGGTTAAGCTTCATATTATTCTTTCTAAGATTGGCGAAAGTTTCTCCTACATCAACTATATGCTCGTCCCCTTGGTCTTCACCACCATGTCGTCAATGTAAGCTTCGACATTCCTTCCAATCTGCGAGCTAAAGACCTTATTAACCATCCTTTGATATGTAGCTCCTGCATTCTTCAATCCAAATGGCATCATCTTATAGCAATATAGCCCTCCTGCTGCTCGGAAGGCTATTAGAGCTTTATCCTACTCGTTCATTTTGACTTGATGATATCCAGAATATGCATCAATGAAGCTAAGAAGCTTGAACCCCGCTATAGCATCCACCAACTTGTCAATTCGAGGTAAAGGATAGCAATCCTTCGGGCAAGCCTTGTTCAAATCAGTTAAATCTACACACATTCACCACTTGCCATTAGACTTTTTCACCATAACAACATTAGCCAACCAAGTTGGATAATGTATTTCTTTAATGATGCCTGCACTGAGCAGCTTCTCAACCTCCTCCTTAATGACTTGATCTTTTTCGGCAGAATAGACTCTAGGTCGCTGTTGAATTGGCCTAAAAACTGGATCCACACTGAGACAATGCAAAGCCATAGCCTCACTCACACCTTGCATATCTTCCGGTCTCCATGCAAAAACGTCCAAACTGTCCTGAAGCTGCTTGATCAAGCTTGCCCGAGCTTCAGCTGACAGTGCCTTGCCAATTTTTATCTTTTTCTCAGGGTAGGCAGAATTGATAACCACCTCCTCAAGCTCATCATGTGCCGTAAATTCTGGCTCATCCCGCATCTGAAGGGTATCACACTCCACCTTCTCTTCTTCCTCAGCCTGAGTCTCAACCGGATCAAGCTGATCCATATCCATATCATTTGCTTGTTCAGCTTGTCCCCCCCGACCCCAATGTCGGCGAAAGACAAGTGTTCTCCTCGCAATCATTACTTGGTATCGGGCTTGGACCAACATCTTGCTCGGCTTGCCCCCCCGACTTCAGTGTCAGTAAAGGGCTAGCGTCCATCTCGCAATATTTCTCATTCACCACAGCAACTGTCGATGGCCCCACAGTCACATGTGATGTTTCCTTGGTGCTAACAGTGATTTTCGCTGCCTTCCAAGGTCAACTCTCGCATTTTCACATACTAAGTATCGCCGAGGCTGACTCCTCAACACTCCTACTCCTTGATCAGTGTAGAATTTAGCACGTTGATGAGGAATGGACGCGACCATTTGAAACTTGGTCATGCTCAGCATCCCTAGGATAATGTTATAAGGAGACTTTAAGTCAATCACCATAAAAGTGATTTTCTCAACTCGTGTACAGCTCCCTTCACCAATGAAGACCTCCAGCTCGACCGTGCCTTTAACCGGTACTTTATGGTTAGTGAAGTCCTCCAGCGTCCCAGCGTACAGTTTGAGGCAATCATCACATAATTCCAAGCCCTGAAAACATGAATAATACATCACATCCATGCAGGCTCCAGTATCAACCAAAATTCGATGCAAAACCCAACCGTCTACTAGGGCCGAGACAATTAAGGACTGCTCTCCAGCCACATTGCTCGCCAACTCACTGCGAGTAAATTGTATATAGTTTCCTCTCCTGCTTACAAAGTAGTTGGTCGATCAACCACTTTCGACAAGGAATAAATCTGCTTTCCGAGCTGAGTTGGTGTGGGCTCCTCATCCATTATTACATTTATTACCCCTCTGATCGGTGGGGCATCTCTTCTGGGAGCATTTCCCCTGTTTCCTCCATCTCTCTTAAACCGGTCCAACCGGCCTTCATTGATCAACTTCTGAATCGCCTTCTTCAGCGGCCAACATTCCTCGGTTGTGTGCCCATAATCATCGTGATAAGCACATCTCTTCAACCAATCTCTAGTATCTGCTGTCTCTGGATTCATTCGAGGTGGGCGAGGAAACTCATCCTGAATCTCGTACATAATATCCTCACGCAAAGTATTGAGCGGAGTGAGATCAGCCTCCCGAAGAAATTCTCTCGGGTGATCATATATTGACTTACTTTTGTTGTATCCACCGCCCACGGCCTGACATTTACCTTTGGAATTTCCCCCATCATCATTGCTCTCTTTCTTCTTTTCTTTCTTTGCGGTCTCCCCCGCGCACCATTTCTGAGCCCGCATTAACATCTCTGCTTGTGTCTTGGGCTCGCGCATGCTTAATTCCGACCTCAATCTACCTTCACCCTCGAGTAGGCCTGTTTCAAAGCACAAGGTCACCTCCTGCTCGGTCAACCCAGGGACCTGCTCCAATACTTTAGTGAACCGCTCCAAATAGCTAGCAGTTGACTCATGTGCCCTTGCTTAACCTTGGACAAGTCAACCCTTGTCCTTGACAATGTGCCCAAGGTGCCAAAGTCTGCTAGAAACTTTGCCCGCAAATCAACTCAATTGTTAATCGATCTGCGCGGTAGGGCTCCCATCCATGCCAATCCCTTTCCTTGCAAAGCACCCACGAAAGCCCGAATCTTCAATGCCTCATCTGAAGTCACCAGGCCAATTTGAGATTCAAATGACATCAACCAGTCTCTCGCTTTCGTCTTCCCTGTATATTCCTTAATGTTTGGGAAGATGAGCCCCTGTGCTGGCGGGGCATTCTCAATCCATGGTGCCAGCGGGCTAGCGGAGGTACCTAGAAAATTTCCATCCAGGGACTTGCCCTGCTCCCACGCCTCTATACGACGTTTCAAATCCTCGAAATCCTGCATATTTAAGGTTGGAGGCAAACCACCCACGAGCTGAGGCTGCACCGCAGGCACAGAAGGGACATGTGGGGGACCCATAGCTCCACAAGCTTGAGTAACTCCCACAGCCTGCGCCACCTGTGCCTGGGGCAGCCCAGCGAGCTGAGCAATTGGTCACCAAATTTCTTTGAGCATCTGTCTGTGGTAGTTCCCTTTTTCCCTTGGACTGGTAAGACAAATGCGCTTGAGATCGCCTGGGTGATGGCGTCCTCTGACGACGAGCATGGGACCTCCTAGGAGATGGTGAACGATGACTGCGAGCATGGGACCTTCGTGGTGAAGGTGAACGAGGTCGACAATGGTGTGACCTTCATGGAGAAGGTGAACGTTGTTGACGGCGAGACTGTGCCGAATCATCCCCCACTCGGGGTCCCAACCGCGAATGCACACTGGGCACAATCCTATGGCTAGCTCTGCCCTCTTACTGATTTCGTCCCTTTGACTCCCGTTCACGCTGTTATTTAGGAACGACATCGGATTTAATTGATTGCCCCATCCTCGATTCACTCATTTGATGGGCATGGGTGAGGGATCCAATTCGATGGGCATGGGTGGATTACCCATGGCAATCAACTGCAGGTTCAGCTGGTGCATTTGTCCCAAATATATAGCCCTTTGACGAAGAGCTTCTTCCCGAAACTCGTTTGCCAATCCAACAGCTGCTACTGCACTTCTGGCCAAGGAATCCACACCGCGCCGTTGATTAATCTAATGGCGAGCATCATGAGGAGGCGGATTATTTCCAGCCAACTAATTAAGACTGAGTTGCATGTACATCCTCCTATTGGCTACCATTAACACCATTGACGCCGTTTTCCGCCATTAATAAAACTTACCAAGAACAGACTTTTAATTCACGAAGAATGCTACCATTTCCCGGCAATGAAACCAACTGATGCGTCCAAAAATCTCCTAGACGCACTGGACTCTTCCAATTGGATACCTGGCTTTCAACATATCCTTTATCTTCAAGGCCCAACTCTGCAAGTAAATCAATAAAAACCGTGAACTAAGCAGGGGCACTCCCTGCAAAAGCCCTCCGGCGTGAGAATTAGCACAAGTCTGCAAAATGAATGTATAATCCGATAGAGTTTAGGCAAGCTATCAGAATCACATACCTCCCTCCTTCATTTTGAGGGGCTTTTATATAGTTGTTGCCGAAGAGAAAAACTTATCATAACTGCCCATTAAAGTTCATGGCATAAATGGCGGGCATATTAACTGCCTCATTAACTGTCTTATTAATCACAACGGTAACATGGAGAGTTTTCCGGACATAACCGTCCTCAACTAACGATAACTCTTAAATGAACGAGCATAACACATCCTGCTTGCTACATGTTCCTGCTCGCTGGTCAAGCCCCCAGCTCGCTTCACTTCTTGCCCGCTGAAGGTTGCGCATCCAGCTCGCGGTATATTAAAACCATTTAATCCTTCCCTCTTGCCTTTGATCTTAGGATGCACGTGCGCTGCTTGTGAATGATGATCATGTGCCAAACACATGACCCATGTTTTGGGCCTATTGGGTCGGGCAACTCATTGCCCTTAATTAAATAATAGATGATGTATTAAGTCAATGGGTAGATTTCTCCATCTATTAATTTGGAATAGACATCTTAGCCTTTATTTTTAGTATAGATATATATATATATATATATATATATATATGTGTGTGTGTGTGTGTGTGTGTGTGTGTGTGTGTGTGTATGTGTGTGTGTGTGTACAAATTATTTTTACTTTTATTGCCCTTAATTAAATAATGGATGATGTATTAAGTCAAGGGTTAGACTTGTGCATCTATTAATTTGTAAGAGACATCTTAGCCTTTTATAAGTAAATAATATAGAATATAGATTAGATGAAGGATATTTGAGTAAAATTATTTTTATGTTTATTGCCCTTAATTAAATAATAGATGATGTATTAAGTCAAGGGATAGACTTGTCTATCTATTAATTTGTAAGAGAAATTTTAGTCTTTTATAAGTAGTATAGATATAGATATAGATAGATTTGAGTAAAATTATTTTTATATTTATTGCCCTTAATTAAATAATGGATGATGTATTAAATCAAGGGGTAGACTTGTCCATCTATTGATTTATAAAAGACATCTTAGCCTTTTATAAGTAAAATATATATATATATATATATATATATATATATATATATATATATATATATATATATATATATGACATCTTAGCCTTTTATAAGTAGTATAGATATAGATATAGATTTGAGTAAAATTATTTTTACGTTTATTGTGCTTAATTAAATAATGGATGATGTATTAAGCCAAGGGGTAGACTTGTCTATCTATTAATTTGTAAGAGACATCTTAGCCTTTTATAAGTAGTATTTATATAGATTTGAGTAAAATTATTTTTACGTTTATTGCACTTAATTAAATAATGGATGATGTATTAAGTCAAGGGGTAGACTTGTCATCTATTAATTTGTAAGAGACATCTTAGCCTTTTATAAGTAGTATTAAGTATTAATTAATTATATTATTATAAGTAGTATACATGGTTAGGAATTAGATGAAGGATATTTGAGTAAAATTATTTTTACGTTTATTGTCCTTAATTAAATAGTAGATGATCTATTAAGTCAAGGGGTAGACTTGTCCATCTATAAATTTGTAAGAGACATCTTAGCCTTTATTTTTACGTTCATTGCCCTTAATTAAATAATAGATGATGTATTAAGTCAAGGGGTAGACTTGTCCATCTATTAATTTGTAAGAGACATCTTAGCCTTTTATAAGTAGTATAGATATAGATATAGATATAGATATAGATTTGAGTAAAATTATTTTTATGTTTATTGCCCTTAATTAAATATTGGATGATGTATTAAGTCAAGGGGTAGACTTGTCCATCTATTAATTTGTAAGAGACATCTTAGCCTTTTATAAGTAGTATAGATATAGATTATAAGTAGTATAGATTAGAGTAAAATTATTTTTACGTTTATTGCCCTTAATTAAATAATGGATGATGTATTAAGTCAAGGGGTAGACTTTTATAAGTAGTATAGATATAGATAGATATAGATTAAATAATGGATGATGTATGATGTATTAAGTCAATGAGTAGACTTGTCAATTTATTAATTTGTAAGAGACATCTTAGCCTTTTATAAGTAGTATAAATTTTTACGTTTATTGCCCTTAATTAAATAATGGATGATGTATTAAATCGAGGGTTAGGCTTGTCCATCTATTAATTTGTAAGAGACATCTTAGCCTTTTATAAGTAGTATAGATATAGATATTCTATAAGCTCTATTGTGTTTAGCATAAGTATAACTAACAAAAATACATTCATCAGCTTTCTCATCAAATTTACCTTTGTGGTCACTACCATTGTAGTGAATGTAGCACTTGCACCCAAAGATTTTGAAATATGCACTGTTGGGTGTTCTGTCTCTACAAAGTTCATAAGGTGTCTTATCATGAAACTTGTTGATTAGATATTTGTTATGTGTGAAGCATGCATTATTGACAGCTTCTGCCCGAAAGTAATTAGGCAGATTTGCTTCAACAATCATGGTTTTATATGCTTCAATAAGAGTTTTGTTTTTCCTTTCGGCAACACCATTCTATTGAGGTGTTCTTACAGCTGAGAAATTGTGGTCTATACCATGATCATCACATTAGGTATCCATTCCAAGGTTTTTGAATTCAGTACCATTGTCAGATCTTACACTTGTAATGTCACATTTTTTAGAGTCTGAAGATTTATAAACAAGGTAGTAAGTATTCCATAAGTTTCATCTTTGGACTTCATCAGTTTAACCCATGTATACCTTGAATAATCATCAATAACAATTAGGGTATACATACTTTGTAAGAGCATATTTTAACACATGTTTAATGCATGTGTTATTATGCTCCTTCTAGGAAACTTCCTAGCTTTGTTTCCTTCTTTACATGATTGATTATTGATTGAGTAATTGATTGTTGTTGCCTTTCTTAAGCAATCTTGGTGATCAAGTTTGAATTATTTATGGAATGATTTATTTGACCAACAAATTAACCATTCCATGTTTAGTTCCTTCCCTCTTTATCTTGCAGGCCTAGACGACTTCTTGGAGTATAAAAGAGAGGCTCTATCATTCAGAATAATAACGCTTTTAGAGAGTTTTCAGAGAGAGAGACTGTGTTGCTGGAGCAGCCGATGTGCTTTGGAATGTTACAACATTTCGAACTACATTGACCGGCTGCTTTCCAGATTTCGTGTTTTTGCTCACTGATCTGTTTGGATCTTTGTTTCGTGCGCACGTATGCTAGACTGACCATATCAAACTCTGTTAGGAGATTTTCGTTTTTGATTTTCACATAGTGATAGTTTTCATAATTGTAATATCTACAATTGTTTTCTATAGTGAAAGTTTTTGGCCTTGTTGGCTTTGTCTACAAGTATTACTTGTAGACCTGAACCTAACACTTTACCTATTCTCTCTATGACTTATTCTCCCTTATTTCCGCTGATGTTCTTTGTTGAATGTGTCTGTGAATGTTGCAGCATTTTGTGCAACATTTTGAACTACATTTTGAGATACATTTGGTACAACATTAACTGTTTTACTTGTTTTATTATGAGAACCCGAGCTACAATTCTTTCATGCTTCAACCTAAACTTGAAGTAAAAACTGGTCCAAACAAATCCATATGCAATAATTCAAGTATTCTTTTGGTAGAAAGACATGGTTTGGGATTTGAAAGATGTTTTTGTGATTTTTTCCTAAAACACATGCTTTGCATTTCTTATCAGTAGGAAAATTAACTGGTGGCAGACCATTCACCAAAACTCCTTTTGAAAGTTTTGAAAGATATTTAAAATTTAAGTGTGAAAGTCTTTTATGCCACAATCATGAAGTTTTTGAAACATTGTTAGCTATCAAGCATATTTGAGTTTTGTTGTTTATAGAAAGTACGTCAATAGCAAAAACATTCTTTTTCTTGTTCCAATAGTAAAACTTCATATGTCATGTTGTTTTTAATAAAACAGTGAGTAGAAGAGAAAGTGCAACTCATACCTTTGTCACAGAATTGTGATATACTCAGTAGGTTGTGTTTCAAACCTTGTACCAAAGATATTTTTTCAATCTTTATGAATCCTCTTATAATTGATCCATATCCTATGGCTTTACCTTTGGAATTGTATCCAAAAATGACAGAGGGTCCTTTTGCTGAAATAATGTTAATAACTAGTTCAGCTGACCCAATCATGTTTCTGGAGCATCTAGTGTCTATTATCCATACATCAGTTGATTATCATTTGCCATAAAGCATACCTGAAATGTGAACAAGTGAATCATGGTACCCTAATAAGTTTGGGTCATGAGGGTTAGCTTTCTTTGGTAGCCAAACCTGCCTTAGTTTAGGCATCTTGGCTTTGTAAGTAGGAGTAAATCTGAATAAGCATTCATGGGACTGATTACCAAAGGAAGAACAGACTTTGCATTTGAAATCAGCAGGTTTGCAGTCATTTGAAGGGAACCATTTGTTTTAGCTTCTTTTTCAGTGGAAGTCTTAGCAGCCATAACTTAAATTGTTTAAATTTGTAAGCAGGTCTCCTTCTAATTCCAACTCTTTTATCAGCTGGTTCACATCTGTCAGCAATTTGAGATTTATCAACTATTTCAGTTGCTGACAATTTTTGAGGTTTTTCAGCAAAAGGCTGACACTTATCCTGGTTCAGCTTCTCACTTTTATTAAAGGCCTTCTTAGGCTGATTCTTATAATATTTATGAGAAACAACACTATAAGTAGATCATTTGTTCTTTTTAAACAGAACCTTTGGTTCACCATTTGACTGTTTGATTTCACAGTTTTCATCAGCTTTTGAAAATCCAAGACCATGTTGATCTTCATGATCTTTCTGTTGGCTGGTGATAGTTTCAATAGCAACTTTTGTCTTTAAGTAGGTATCAACAATATTGATCAGTCGTTGGTTCCTTTCTATAAGGTCAGTTATCTAAGCTACAGAGACTTTAGCTTGAGTCACATATTGTTCATTTAATCTTTTAAGTTGCATCAATTCATTCTGCTACACATTATAGAGCTCGTTTATCTTTTGAAGCTCATTGTTTTCATAGAAACCTTTTTAAAGTCACTAGACAAAGATATGTGAATTCATTGAAGTGTTTCAAACTTGAAATACATTTTTTACATTTATTCCAAGTGATCATCAACCTTTTTGTTTAAATACTTCTCCTCATGCTCTTTGACAAGTTGGTTTTTCTTAGTGTCAGTGGAGAAGTTGATTTTTCTTTTCCATTTGGTTGACTATTGATGCTTTGTCCGTAAAAGGTATTTCTTATTTTCTTGATCACAACCTGTTCTCAATCCATTTTTGTCGGGAAACAAGGTATAGAATTTGCAAACTGTATATGGAGATGCTGACGACAGAGGAATAGATCTCTGAAGAGGGGTGTATAATGATTAGATGCCCCTTTTTTTGCTAAATGCAACATGATTGCAGTTGTGTAAATGGAAATATTTTTCCAATTACTAGTTAAAAACCTGCCAATAGTTTTATCTACTTTTTCTTGGCATTGGTTTCTTGTTAACAGAGCATCTCATTGGTGTATGTGCAATATGAGCTTGTATGGTGCTAGTAACTATCTAGCTGCAGCTTGCAAATTGCAATTGAGATAATAGGAGGTGCAGTAATGAAGGTCACAATTGTTGGTGCGGAACTCTGTTTGCGTGCTAATTTCAAACCAAGACTGAATGGAGTTGGCTCCTTGTATATATGGGTACATTCATACGTGTTTTGATCATTACTTTATTTCCTCCTACTTCATAATTTGAAGGCCTTGTCTGCATCTGCATCACTGTCATCGTTCAATTAGCAGCTTTTTAAAAATGGACGCGTACTCCCTCCATATATAGTTTTTTGTATATGCATCTGCATCTACATCATTGTTTCATATATAGTTTTCTGTTTTACTTTATTCTGAAAATGCATGTTGTCGTTTAATGTGGTGCCGTTGTCTCAAATCCCTTCATGGTTTCATAAAGACCGATGTGTTTGCTTGCAAGGTGACCAACTTCTTCTATTAGCCTAAGCTTTGTAATATTTAACATTTTAATCGTTTTTATTACTCATTGGCCAGTGCTGGTGTGCTTACCCATATTCCATCCTCAAATCTAAACGAACCATCCGCACATTGTCTTTTGATTTACTGTGGTCATGTGTGGAGATCTAGTCTATTGAGTTTGAGACTTCATTGTTGTGGAATTATGCAAGATTCTTCATGGTGTATGACATTTACCTGAAGCCTGTTTTTTTCGGTAGTGCAATGAGAAGTTTAATATCTTTTCTGTAGTGTTTGTTGTAATGTTTGAATATTTAGTGTTATACAATATTGGAACTTTAGCTTGCAAGTACTTTTTAGATGGCATTAATTATTGCTCTTCAGAAACTAAAGATTGTACTCAACTCTTTGCACATTTTCGATTAATTATTGCTCTTCAGTAGTCAGTTTGATGTTATTACCATTTGAAATTAGTAATTCTTAAAGTTTGGGGGCTACTGTATGTTTATGTGTACTGTGTGTATTTCTGTGTGTAAGGTATGTGTTTCTGTATGTAAGGTATGTGTTTCTGTGTGTATTGTTTGTTTTTGTATGTGTACTATATGTGTTTGTATGTGTCCTGTGTGTGTACATTATGTGAGTGTTTGTGTTTTTGAAAAAAATATAATGTTGTTATCCGAATAATAATCATTTATTAATGGATAGGATTTGATAATATCCAATAAAACTGTGTGTTATCGGATAATATCCAAAACTACCCATTAACCATATTAGATTAGATAATGATTTTATCCAAATTAACCGATAATACCTAATTGTCACCCCTAAATATTTAGATGCTGCAAAAATGTACATTGTGTTTTACTTAACCTCTTGCTGTGTCCCGGTGTCTGACTCACTGCATTCTACAGCAGCTGTTCGAGGCAAAACTGACGAAACTGTTGAAATTAGTAAAGTGTAAACACTCTTTCATATATGGCACACCAAATAAAACAAGAGTAACCCAAACGTAACATCAAAATATCTAAACGTAACATCATTTAATACATAAAATAATCTAAATAACTCTTTTAATATTTAATAAATACTCACTTATGGTATATATTTGCGGATGTTTTATAAAACATCTGCTATAATCTAGCGGATATTTGACAAAACATCCGCTAGTGTGTAGCGGATGTTTTGTACGAAATCGAAACAAAATACAAATCAACGATTTTTTGTTCGTAATTGAAAAGAAAAAATAAACCAAATCAACAATGGTACATAATCAAAATTACGTGAAGGGAGGAGAGAGTGAGATGTTAGTATAGTTTAAATGTGGAGAAGGGTAGTGAAGTAATTTTATCTTTTAAATAGTACTCCCTCCGTCCCTAAATTATCGTCCTCCTTTCTTTTTTTGTCCGTCCCAAAATAATTATTCAGTTGAAACTTACCTTTTTAGAACATCACTTTTACTACTTTACCCTTACTTTTTCACCCTACTTTAATTATGGGCCACATACACATGGACTTTAAAGGAAACTACACATTAAACCAATACAAATAATCAAGTCAATTGTTTTTTCTTAAACTGTGCGCCGAGTCAACTAGGACGATTATTTAGGGACAGAGGGAGTATTACGTTTAGGGATTTTGGTATTCCGTTAAGATATTCTGATAAAACAATGTATTGGCAGTTTCCAATCACTGAATCACATGTACTAAAAGCCGTGTTGGATAAAATGAATTTATCACTCGTGAATAATCAAAAGTATTTGATACATTCATATCCCAGATTAGGTCTCAATACAAACAAAAGTAATTTAAAAAAACTCAATTTGCTTAGAGCTTATAATTGAGAAAGTAAAACACAGCAGGTACATAGTACATACCAGACAACATATAAGCATATGAATCCATACAACACAATAGTCAACAAGAGCAGACAATGTGTGAGAAGACCTTGCTATGAAGCGTTCCCGGAGTGAATTTTGAGAAACAGATCATCTCTTAGCAGCAACCATGGTAGCGTGTTAAGTGATTTTAGACACCACTCGAAGATAAATACAATCTGCATTTTTCAAATGTAACAGGAAGCTTCAACTAAAACTGAAGATAACTTTAACTCTAAAAGCTAATGAAATTGAAACACCATGACATAAGAGCATGAACACTTATCTGTACCTTGGACGAAGGAAGGAATATAGCAGCTAGTCCACAACTTCGCTCTCTTCAGCGTGGTGGATGAGAAGCTTAAAATTCCCCTTCCCCTTGTAGGTTTCTATGTCTCTCGCGCTTTTGACTACTGAAACATTAGGCCCCCAAAGTTGCATTTCACTCAAGGTAAATATCTCTTGCAGAGAAGTGGGGAGACTGACAAGGCCTCCACATCTTTTTACAAACACACTTCGTAGACTTGGCATTGAGTCAACCGACAAACACCAGCTAGTTATACCTAGGTTTACTAATTTCAGGAGTTCAAGCCGAGGAAAAGAGGATTTAGTGCAATCCAGTTCTCTTCCAACGTAAGCTTCATCAATCAATTTGAGAACCTCGAGGTTAGGAAAGTGGTTTGCCAAATGCTTCATCGGATCCATTGATAGTCCTGTTCGTGACAAAGTTAGTTTTATAAGGGTTGGTGGAAACTTCTCCCAATAAGGCAGTCTAGAAAGCCTTGCACATCTGTGACCTCTCACCAGCTTCAATTTCTGAAGGAGTACTAATCTGGAAAGATTTTTCAGATCTGTATCCTTGTGCTTTTCCAAATCTCCATATACCCCCAATTTAATTAAATTTGGCACCTCAGATAGAACACACTCTCTACAGCTATCCGGGCTTATGTTTGAAAGAGTTCGCAGATTGCTTAGATTATCATCGCGATTCTTAACCATCTTTTCAGGTGGCTCCCGAAGAACAGCTTCCCCATTGAAATAAAAATGCCTTAACTGGCGCATCTTCCAAACATTTATTTCTGGTCGATCGATCAGAGGAGCAACTAGTTCAAGAGTCTGTAAATTCCAAAGGTTGCATATAGTTGGTGGAAGGGTTTTTGCAGAGTCGCTCTTCAGCCGCAGGTACCTTAGGCAAATTAGTTTTCCTATTTCGCTTGGGATTTCATCGACAACCACTCCCCACAAATCCAGAACCCTCAGTAACACGTAGCCTTTACGGAGTACTTCCCAGTGTTTGGAGGAAACACGTTCCCCATTTTGACCGAAGCAAAGTAAAGATCGAAGGTTTAAAGCAGATGAATTAGAAGAAATATATTGGAGAGTGTTGGAATGGATTCCAAGTCTTCGCGAGTAACAAGGTGTTGAATAATTATCACTACTTCGAACTTCAAGAATCTTTCCCTCAAAAGCCCTCTGAATGCAGAACAACCGTAATAGATCATGAATACGTGTTGACTTGACACCCCCGTAATACCTCTTTTGGGCGAGCTGAATCAAGTTTCTACCGATAAGATCCTCCAAATACTCCTCACCAACTTCTTCCTCTGAAATGTTTTCTTTTTTGGCTACGAAACCTTCTGCAATCCACATTGAGACCAACTGCCTAGTCGAAATCTCTGCATCTTCAGGAAAATGACCAAAGTAAAGGAAGCATGGCTTTAGGTGATGAGGTAAGTTATTGTAGCTCAGTTCAAAGATCTCCGTGTACTCTTTTGTGCGTTCTTCATCAAAAATGGCACTCACACTCGATGACACTCTAGACCACCACCGAGGTGTCTTCTCCTTCCTAACCAACACTCCAGCTATTACCACAATAGCCAACGGTAACCCCCCACACTTCTCTGCTATATCCATACCAAGCTTCTTTAAATCCGAGGGGCACTCCCCTCCTCGAAAAACCTTCTTGCACAAAAGGTCCCAACTCTTATCTCTACTCATCAGTTGAAGATAATAAGGAGTCGGACTTACAGATAAACCCACTTCCTTGAGCTGTGTTGTTAGAATAACTCTGCTTCCAAACGCATTACTAGGAAACAACCGATTCAATTCTTCCCAAGATCTAGCCTTCCACATATCATCCAACACTATTAAATAACGAGTACCCTTCAAATACCTATAAAGATCAAACCTCAATTTGTCATCACTCATACTCTTGATCTCATCAGTTAATTCGACAACACAACCCATGATCGTCTCCAAGAACTCCCTAACACTACCCACTTGTGAAACACAAACCCAGGCACGCAAACTAAAATGACTAACAACAAGAGGATCATTATAAACTTTAGCAGCAAGAGTAGTCTTACCGATCCCGCTCATCCCCACAATCGCTATGACATCTCTCTCAGGATTTTTATCAAACAGCTGGTGGGAAATCGTCTCCGCCTCCGAATCAAACCCGACAACATCCATTTCTTCAAAAGAAGTCAACCATTTCCTACTCTGCGAAAACTCTTCCTCAAAAGAAGACGGCTCTTTAGCAAGCATCGGTTGAACTCCAAACGTTTCTCGTTTGCTATAAACATCGTTAAGCTGTATTTTGATCTCAACGATCCTTTTAGCAACATCGTGACTGTTTGTAAACTGCTTCAGCTTCCTAATCAAGTTCCAACCACCGGATTGTTGGGCGTGGTGGTGGGCGATGTAGGTATCGATGATGTCCTCTGCTTTTTGAACTAAACCTCTCACTTGGGCTGCGTATTCTTTAACGATCTCTTGTTCGTTGCGCTTTCCTTCAAAGGTTTTGAGGTGGGAATGAGCCAGTTTTACCTCGCCTTGGAGTAATTGAACTTCGGTTGATACCCCTAGGATCAAGTTTGCTTCTTGTGCGATTATCCGAGTGAGGTTATCCAGGAGGAGGCCGAAGATGGTATCGGCCATTTTCGTTATTTGGTTTCTGCTCAATTCTGGCCACCAATAATTTCTCTTCTTTTCAGAAAGAAAGAGCCTTTGACTTGCAGACAGACTGGATCAAGTTGGTAGAGTAAGGGTGTGTTTGGTTATTCGAAATGGGAAGACTTTTGATCCATTTGACTGTGGTAGGTTTTTTTTTTTTTTTGAATTAATATATATATATATATTTTGGTCCCTGGACTTTTGCAAAAATATTAGTTTGGTCTTCGGGTTTGAAAACATATTCATCTAGTCCCTTAATTCAGTTTTTTTGGTCAGACTCCCCTGTGGTGTTACCGTTACACTTTCCGTCCAATATTATTTCAAATACCAAAACTACCCTTTGGCTTTCTAAAAAGTTTGATATGGGTTGACTTTTCAAAATATCCTAAAGGCCAAAATATGATAAACACCTCAAAGTAACCACTCAATCTCATAATGCCCCCCAATGTTAAAATTTTCCCAACTTCATACCCAATCTTACCATTTCTCCCAGTTAGGACCCTCCCGTCAATGATCGTTAGAAATGCTAACGGATGAGGGGTCATTTTGGTTATTTGATTCGGGGGGCAAAGTGAGATTTGGTTATAGTTCATCATTTAGTTGATATTTAAGATATTTTTAAGTGAAAATTTGTTTTATAATTCAAAATTATTTGTAATTATTAAAAAAATTATAATTCAAAATTATTTTAAAAATTAAAATATTAATAATTGAGCTAGACCTAAGATCAAGCACTTGGAGTGCACCAAGACGTTGACCCAACCAATCCGGTATTGACCCCGGCAGCTTAAATCCCAATGAATTAAACGAAACTAAGACTGTTAAATTGGCTAAAGAATCCACCGCAGATTGAGGATTGCGACGCTCAACCCGAGTTCGCCTCAACCCCGATAAGTTAATGCCAACAACCCGCACGTTGGCGCAATCCACGTCGGTCCAGTTGGCACACGGATTCAATTTTCTCTGCCAATATCTCGCCCTAATCCCTAATGACGATTGCAGGTCAAACAATGCGGTCCGTTCAAACCCAGAACTCACCGGCGGATGCTCCTCCTGAGTCAACACCGAGTTTACAACAAAGAACATGAGAAAGAATATACTGAGCTGAGCTTCCATTGCTAAAAGATTTGATAATGTCGAGCTGTAGAAAATGAAGGACCCGCGTCGTCATCTGCAACATGAACCGATAGTTTACCGGCGGCGGTGGTTAAGTTTGTGCATCCCATTACTCCACTTTCTTTCTCCTGACTTGCTCTTCAATAAATGCAAGTAATACTACTATATTGTATGGTGTGTGTGTGGGTGGGTGGGGGGAAGGAGGGAGAGATAATGAGCTCAACCGCCACAATAATTATGAGAATTGGGGTCTCTATCGGGGTCGTCGGGGGAGCAATAAATGAGAGTAGGGGGAGTGGGGGGAATGAGTTATGATGTGCTAAACTGCTAATTCGACCTGGGTGGGTTTGTCTGAGTTTATAACCAAATCTCACTTTGCCCCCCCCCCCACGAATCAAATAACCAAAATGACCTCTCAACTGTTAGTATTTCTAACGATCATTGACGGCAGGGTCCTAACTGGGACAAATGGTAAGATTGGGTATGAAGTTGGAAAAATTTTAACATTGGGGGGTATTATGAGATTGAGTGGTTACTTTGGGATGTTTTTCATATTTTGGCATATCCTAAATGGATTGCGTTATTGAGACCCTCCATTCCTCCAAGTTGACCCCCCAAAACCCTCCAAAACTCAAACTTCTTATTTTACCCTCCCCTATCCAAGTTGATCCACCCTTTCCCACCCCTCAGCCTCCTCCTCCCCCCCTCTTGCCTCCTCCCTCTCCCTCTCCCCTCCACATCGCCTCCTTCCTCTCCCCCACCTCATTGCCTCCTCCCTCCCCCAATCCACAATTTCTTCCCTTCCCTTCCATCACCATCATCCCTCCCGCATCACAAGATACTTACCCCCCTTCATAGTCTCATCCTTCCCCCACACCTTCATTCTTCCATGTTTCTCCTTTTAAAAAAAATAATAAAATTAATTCCAGGTTTGTTCAGTCTTGGTCGACCGAACAAACTTGTTTTGTTCGACCATGGGTGACCGAACAACCTTGAATTGTTCGGCCATGGGTGACCGAACAGCCTTGTGGCCGAACAACACAAGGTTGTTCGATCACCTATGGCCGAACAATTCAAGGTTGTTTGGGCCACCCACCATTAACAACAAGTTTGTTCGGTTGACCAGGGCCGAACAAACCTGGAATTAAATATTTTTTTAAAAAAAAGAGGGAGAAACGAGGAAGAATTGATATGTGAGGGGGGTGAGTATACTGTGATGGGGGAGGGGGAGGAGGTGGTGATGGAAGGGGAAGTGGATTGGGGGAGGAAGAGGACGGGGGGAGGGAGGAGACATTGAGTGGGGGAGGGAGGAGGCGGAGTATGGGGAGGGACAAAAGGTGGGGAGGAGGAGGCGTGTGGGGGGAGGAGACAGATGAAGTGGGGGAGAGGGAGGAGGCGGTGAGGGGGTGGGAAGGGGGTCAACTTGGATAGGGGAGGGTAAAATAGGAAGTTTGAATTTTGAGGAGCTTTAAGGGGTCAACTTGGAGGAATGGAGGTTCAATAACGCAACCCATCTTAAATATAGGGGGTTAATATATCAATTCAAAAAGAATTCATCATCAACCTTTGAATTCTTCTCCGGCATCCACCCGTACCCGACATCTTCTACGGCCACATCAAAGAAATAGATCTGCGTCTCCGGTGCAAAAACAAATTTAATGTGAAGGGGTTGAGTTGTGATTTTTTTCAATTTGAGTTAATGATTTTCCCTTCTTTCGATCTACCCAGATACACGTTCAAATAATCGACGATGGCGTTCTCGGACATGCCATCTACACCCCCACTGAAATTAATCTCCCCACCTCCAACCGTACCCTTCCTTACTCCCCTCTCCGATTTCACAACCGTCGAGCAGAAGAAGCTCCCCCAATTTTACTCGCCAAGGTTCAAATTCTCAACCAAAACTGACGTCTAATCACTCCAAAAGAAATTGATTGTCCCCTTGGTCTTTGTCCTAATCAGTAATCACACTAGTACAATGGCAACAAATTCCTCAAAATCGTTCCCATCTTTAACTTGCCTACTTCCAACTTTTTGAACTCATTTTAACTTTCCAACAGCAATGGCAACCAAAGCCCTAATTTCAGTACTCATCTCTTTATTCTCGCACTTCATTTATCCTTCATCTTCTGCTTTTTTAGCTCCTATTACGAAACACAAGCACCATTGATGTGGCAAAAACACAGCTTGGGCCGTCCTTGAGTTGGGTAGGATATCTGGGCTTTGAATCGTCCTCCTTGAGCCTGTTAAGATCACAAACAACCTGAGTGGAAGTGCAAGGCAGGGCCTCGCGAAACCCCTCCGGCATGAGAGTAAGTATCGAGTATGATTGTCAAAAGGTAAATTGACAGAGTAACGAGTCTCAAGAAAGTGTGTGTACCTTGTTAATGATAATGAAGAGGTATTTATAGGCCTTCAAAGTGATTGAATCCATTTAGGATTCAGTTTCCGTAGTTATCCAATCAATCAAGGGAAGAATCCCTTGATTTTAGGCGTAACGGGCGGCTGACCGCGTAGTTGTAGGAGAAGATAAGGCATGTATCCTGCTTAAGTTTGGAAACCTTTGACTTGTCTTGGAGAGCAAGCCACCGGTGCTTCCTGTGTGATGTAAGGGCAAGCAAGGCTGCAAGTGTATAATATGTGCCTTTGCTGAACTTCTTTGTTGGTCCCAGGGGCCCCGATCGGCGAGGCGGGGCCAATGCTTGGCCAGGTTTGGACAAAATGAGTCGGGTTTCTTTGCCAAGTACGTATGTTGTCCGGGCATGGCCCCTGGTCGGACAGGCAAGGCCTTTGCCCGACCAGGTTTGGATGAAGGTTATGTTGCTCGGTGCTCACTGCTTCCACCATTTTGCTTGCTGGGCTGTGGGCCCCATATGCATCGTGCTCGTGATTGGCACGTGATGCTAGCTCGTGCCTTGCTCGTGACCCGGCTTGGGCCGGGTATATCAGTGGCCCCTAGCTTCCTGTCTGGCGAGCATTCATGCTCGGAGCAGGGAGCGTTCAAGTCTGATAGTCGTACGGGCTTCAACACTTATGAATTTTCAGAAAAAGATGAGGAATTCGGCGGGGTAGACTTGAGGCGTGTCAAGGAAGCTTTTTGTCAAGGGCGTGTCAGGCGCGTGGGCGAGAAAAGTGCGTGAGCCTTCAGAAGTTGAGACGATTGGACGGGGCACGAAACACGAAAGGTTGCATTTAATGCCTTGTCATGATGGGCCGCCCACTCCAAGCGTCGTTTCGGGCTCCGAGCTTTCCCCCGCGTTTGCCTAGAAACCTGCCTATACTTCTTCTTCTCCCTTTTATCGTCTTCGAGATTCTGAGTTCTTAGAGAGAGAAAGATCCTGTTGAGCTTCCATTGCCGATTTCTGAAGCCTTCGAGATTTTGGTGACTATAGCCGATCAAAACCCCGCCGCTCATCTGTTCAAGGCGTTACTCACTTTGGAAGAGCTGTCTTCTTCTTTTAGTCATTTACAAAAGACGTCCCACATCAAAATCAACGGTAAGCTCTCTCATTCCCTTTTTCTGTTTTTGATGTTTCTGATTTTTCTGGGTTCAGGAGCGATTTTTGCTTTCTTTCTTTCGTCTCTGAATGATTTTGTTAGGGTTTAAGAGGGTAGGACCACCCTTAGGTAGAGATCGAGGAATAGAACCCATGTTCTCGCTCGCTAGCCGGGCAGAGCTCCATGCGCTGACCTAGATTTAGGATCTCTTTCCCTTTTTCTTTGATAGTTACCCGGGCAGAATTCTGATAGCCATCTTCCTCGATCTCTTTGTAGATGTCTGACGTGTCCGAGAATGACCGCGAGGCTTTCAGCCTACTGTGGGAAGAATGACTCGTTAATGGCGAGAAGTCCCTCCCCCCGATCGAAACCGAGTGCGATGAGGAGCCGATCCGTGGCCGGGCCTACGGTTCAAAGGCCAAGAACCTGCTCCCGTTGTCAGGATTTGATGCATTCCTCCAAGCCGATGTGAAGACTCCAGTGAGGATAGTGCTGACCGGCTGCTGTTTGTCAAGGCCTCGAGCAAGGCCCGGCAAGTAGCCCATGTTGGAGATTCGGCAGGCGTGTAAGAACGGGCGAAAGGTGTAGAGACAGTAGGCCCCGAGGCCAGAGGCCGATGAGGCCGATAACAACCCGCTTGCTGGCCGCGCTTTAAAGAACCGGCCGCCTCGGTGGAAGTGGCCCCTGAGGAGGAAACAAACGGTCAGGATAATGTTCCAATTGCCCATTTCTTCACCATGGTAGGCGGTTCTCAAGTTGAGGTTCCCGTTGATGAGGTAGTCGAGGAAGCAGAAGAAGAGGAAGAAGAGCCCGGCGGTATCAACACGCATTTAAAGCCGATATGTCGCTTCATCTGGCTACATTGACACTACAGACAAGGTGAGCGGCATGGCTCGTCCTCGGTGTTGATCCCCGCTATTATCGGGCAAGCAAAATGAAT
>JABEVN020001127.1:0-26254 GCA_013146195.2 Codonopsis lanceolata | reverse complement strand
CTTCAGCTTTCCTGTTCTTCCGAAGTGCATACTTGATCTTTTAGTTCTTAAGGGAACCTCGAGAGGATTTTATAATGTTATATATATCTTATGATTTTATAGAACTGAGCTTGATAAGATTTGTTCGTAAATGATGCATGAACTTCTATGTCTACTTGAGATTATGACCTCTAAGCATATTGTGTGTCCTATCTTCATAATTATCTTCCTAGTGAGTATCAACGTGCTTCGATTGATGATTCTATTAACGAATGGAATTTCGAACTTGAAATTGAACTAAGCTTGGTTTGACGATAATCAACTTAGGGTTCCGCCTTTTATACTTGACTTGGTAAATTTGAACTAAGGTTCCTAAATGGAACGAGAACTTAACCCTGCCTTAAACATGAGAACCTAGAAAGGAGTCTTGGAACACATATAGTGTTCAAACTCTATTTGACTGGAATTATAGAAATGACTCGACGGAGTCGATGCTAGTGAGTCGTTTAACAATACCGACTCCACGATAAACCCCTACAACGCTTGAAATCCGTTTAACTAGAATACTAGTTCGAGATTCTTAATTCAATTCATGCTCATGCTTGAGTTCTAGGCGTAAAAAAGAATATCATGTCCACCCGACTTGAATGAGACCGCTATTACTTACGTGCTCGTCAAATCCTTGCTTGATTTCTTAAATAAGTAAATATTACTTGTTTTTCCCGAATAAGTCCAGGTAGCCGGGCATACTTGTCTTGTCCTCTGTCTGGCTGTCTGCTTATCTTCTCCCTGCCTTGCCCTCGCCTTGTCTGTCTTGTCTTGTCTTGTCTTCTTCCTGGTTGACAATTGTTTCTCACAGCTTACGAATCATGAGATTCGTGATAGTGATGGGTTGCCGAACCGTAAAGCGTGCAAACCCTCCATTCTTGATCACTTTGGAGAAGAGTACCTTGTGTAACCATTAGGCGCTTGGACTAATACTATCACAGGTCGATGTACCATCTCGTACACACATGACGACAAAGACTTGCGTTCTGTTAACAGTTTATCTTGCAGGGAGCTACATGGCAAACACCGCATTTATATCCTATCCTCTTATATGTGGATTTCTTCTAGCATTTGTGAAGACAAAGTGCTATCATGAATATGTAAACTAAATGCCTATATATACTTGTTCTTGATCGCTTGACTTCCGTGATAGGCCTGTGAATTGTATGATAAGTATATACGCAGATATACACATACTCCTACTTGATTTCCCCCTGATTACTGCATATGTATATATATGTAGATATACATACCCTTACTTGATTTACCCTGATTGCCTTCGTATGTATATAATTGTAGATATGCATATCCTTACATGATAAACTTCCATGAATGAATTGTTTGGTACATAAATGAATTTACATACCACACTTGATAATCCTATGAGGGACTTGGTATATGTATATTTATAAATATGCATACTTCTATTTAATTATTCTATGAGAGGCTTGGGATGTCCTACGAATAGATATACATCCATAATCATGATTATTCTTGTGCCTTGCTTCGACTGTTTGATTTGTTTGTGAGCGAGGAATTTCACCCCGATTCATCTTGGTAGTACGGTAAAGGACGGTTTTCATTCGGTACAACCCGACTTACTTGGGTCGCCGTAAAACGATATCAATTCCTCTTACGGCAATATTCAATTTATGTCTTATTGTTTAGTAGTAGCGTCTTGGGTCATTATGACTCACCGGTACTTTGTTTTCTAGTTGCGGTTCGAAGTCGTTTTGAGGACGCATAGTATGCGTGGTATTTGTAGCGAGACCACAGTTGATCGATAGCTCGAGCTTAGTACGCGTGTTCGTGATTGTAACAGTCTTTTTCCGAGTAATAGCTTGAGGACTCCTATCTCTCTAGCATCCTTGACTTGTATTTCATAATATTATATTCTTGTGAGTTCGTTGTATTGTAAGGTTATTTAGACTTTACAGTCGGGTAGAACATTTGGGTTTTGATTTGGTTCTCCTTTGGGCCGACGTGTTGTGTCGTTGCTCATAGCCTTGGTTTTTATATTCGGTTGTATCCTGCGCGGTAGCTTTGGGCTTTTATCTATCCTAGTTGTTATTATTATTGTTGGTTAACCCCGGTATGCTTTAGCCGGTAAGTGTTTTATCGAGGTTGGTTCCTTGTCAAACGCCGGCCTGAGTGCCTTAGATGGTTTGTCCAAATGGCGTCACGCAATGTTGCGGCACGCGAGTTTCTTTTTCTTTCCTTCGTGAAATTTATGTCTCTCTTGGTATCTTTGGCCTTGGTTTCGAGCTTCATAGCTCGGGACTACTTTTCATTGTCATTTCCGCATCTTGAAATTTTAATATAACGTATTTTTAGTACGGCTTCTTGTTCTTGTCTAGAGCTTGTTAGCTCGACTGTCCGACTCGCACTATTATTTTATAAGTGCTTGTCCTCCTCTTGCCTTGTCCTTGCGACGTGACGTTGGGATTCCGTTCCGGAATCCGGGTCGGGTCGCCACAAAAATAAATAAAAATGAATGAAAAACCCAAAAAACTTCCAAAGCCCGTAATAGTGCTTAAACAACATTTCTTGGGATTAAAACGAAGTCATCACCGGTTACACCCTAAACCCTAAACCCTAAACCCTAAACCCTAAACCCTTAAACCTAATATCTAAAACCTTAAATCTTAAACCCTAAACCCTAAACCCTAACCCTAACTCTTATTCCCTAACCTTAAACTTTATACCTTAAACCTGAACCTTAATCCCAAAGCCTTAAACCCTAACTCTAGCCCTATCCCCAATCCCTAAGCCTAACCAAAAACCTTAAACCAAAAACAATTGTCTCACTTAAACCCTAACCCTTATCCCTAAACCTAATTCGAAACCTTAAACCCTAACCTCGAGTTCCTAGCCTTAAACCTTAACCCTAAAACCTTAAACATTATACACTAACCCTAATCGCTAAACCATAAATCATAACTCTATGCTAACCCTAATCGTTAAGCCTAACCTTAATCCCTATGAACGAGAAACAAAAAAATTATTTATGAATGGAAGAAACATGAAATGAAGACGATAATCTCCATACAGATGAAGCATCAACTATTTTGAATCCAAAAAAAAATTTAAAACAAATATAAAAAAGTAAAAAAAATATTTTGTTCATAAAACTGGTACAAGTTTTATGAACAAAGAATTTGTTTATTTATTTTTATTTTTTTAATATTTTTTTTTGTAGTCTAAATAGTTGATTCTTCATCCTTATGGTGATTATCATGTTCATTTCATGTTTTTTCCCTTCAAAAATATTTTTTTTTGTTTCTCGTTCGTAGGATTAAGGTCAGGCTTAGGGATTAGGGAGGATAAGATCATTTTCTAAGTTAAGGTTGAAGGTTAGGCTTAGGGATTAGGGTTATCATTAGAGTTAGGGTTTAAGGTTTAGTGATTAGGGATAGTGCATAATGTTTAAGGTTTTAGGGTTAAGGTTTAAGGTTAGAGACTCAAGGTTAAGGTTTAAGGTTTCGAATTAGGTTTAGGGATAAGGGTTAGGGTTTAGGTGATACAATTGTTTTTGGTTTAAGGTTTATAGTTAGGCTTAGGGCATGGGGATAGGCTAAGAGTTAGGGTTTAAGGTTTAAGGTTTTAGGGTTTAAGCTTCGGCTTAGGGATTTGGTTTACGGTTTAGGGTTTAGGGTTTACTGTAAAGGGTTTAAAGTTTTAAGGTTTAGGTTCTAAGGGTTTAAGGTTTGGCTTAGGGTTTAGGGTTTAAGGTTTATGGTTTTAGGATTTAGGGTTTAGGGTTTAGGGTTTTAGGGTTTAAGGTTTTAAGGTTTAACGTTTGGCTTAGAGATTAGGGTTAGGGTTTAAGGTGTAAGGTTTAGGGATTAGGGTTTAATGTTTAAGGTTAGAGTTTAGGCTTAAGGTAACGGAAACCTTAAATCTTAAACCCTAACCCTTTATATGCCCTAACCAAACCAAACCCTAAAAGGAAAAAATAAATAAAAATGAATGAAAACCCAAAAAACTTCCAAAGCCCGTAACAGTGCTTAAGAAACATTTCTTTGGATTAAAACGAAGTCATCACCGGTTACACCCTAAACCCTAAACCCTTAAACCTAATCTCTAAAACCTTAAATCTTAAACCCTCAACCCTAAACCCTAACCCTAACTCTTATTCTCTAACCTTAAACCTTATACCTTAAACCTGAACCTTAATCCCAAAGCCTTAAACCCTAACTCTAGCCCTATCCCCAATCCCTAAGCCTAACCAAAAACCTTAATCCAAAAACAATTGTCTCACTTAAACCCTAACCCTTATCCCTAAACCTAATTCGAAACATTAAACCCTAACCTCGAGTTTCTAACCTTAAACCTTAACCCTAAAACCTTAAACATTATACACTAACCTTAATCACTAAACCATAAACCATAACTCTAATGCTAACCCTAATCGCTAAGCCTAACCTTAATCCCTATTAACGAGAAACAAAAAAATTTATTTATGAATGGAAGAAACATGAAATGAAGACGATAATCTCCATACAAATGAAGCATAAACTATTTTCAATCCAAACAAAAATTTTAAAAATATATTAAAATATAAAAAAATATTTTGTTCATAAATTTGGTACCAGTTTTATGAACAAAACATTTTTTTATTTATTTATTTTTTAAATATTTTTTTGTGGATTCAAAATAGTTGATGCTTCATCCTTATGGTGATTATCATGTTCATTTCATGTTTTCCAAAAATTTTTTTTTTTGTTTTTTTATTCAAAATTTTTTTTTTTGTTTCGTTCAAGATTAAGGTCAACCAGGGTTAGGGAGGATAAGACCATTTTCTAAGTTAAGGTTTAAGGTTTGGCTTAGGGATTAGGGTTAGAATTAGAGTTAGGGGTTAAGGTTTAGTGATTCGGGATAGTGCATAATGTTTAAGGTTTTAGGGTTAAGGTTTAAGGTTAGAGACTCAAGGTTAGGGTTTAAGGTTTCGAATTAGGTTTAGGGATAAGGGTTAGGGTTTAAGGTTTTAGGGTTTAAGCTTTGAGTTAGGGATTAGGTTTAGGGTTTAGGGTTTAGGGTTTACGGTAAAGGGTTTAAGGTTTTAACGTTTAAGGTTTAAGGGTTTAAGGTTTGGCTTGGGTTTAGGGTTTAAGGTTTATGGTTTTAGGATTTAGGGTTTAGGGTTTAGGGTTTTAGGGTTTAAGGTTTTAAGGTTTAACGTTTGGCTTAGGGATTAGGGTTAGGGTTTAAGGTTTAAGGTTTAGGGATTAGGGTTTAATGTTTAAGGTTAGAGTTTAGGCTTAAGGTAACGGAAACCTTAAATCTCAAAACCTAACCCTTTATATGCCCTAACCAAACCAGCCCCTAAAAGAAAAAATAAATAAAAATGAATGAAAAACCTCCAAAACTTCCAAAGCCCGTAACAATGCTTAAACAACATTTCTTGGGATTAAAACGAAGTCATGTAACGCCCCATAATCTTGCATGTGCATTCTATGCTTGTCTTTATACTTTCTTGGTTGATTGTGAGCTTGTTTACTTGATATATAAACGTCTTAGAATCATTCATAGATCATTCTAGAAGTCCATAACATGTTTAGAATCATATAAACTTGTTTGTTGAATCGCCGGTTTAATCGCGTTGAATTTGGCCTTAGCGATTCCTCTCGTTGCTCGTATTTGCTTCTATTTCGACGTACGAAGTGTTCGTTGAGTTCTTGGCTTTATATTCAGGTCTTAACCATGTGGAAACAAACCTTTTTCATGTCTAAGATATCCTAGTTTGATTGGTGTTTGATTGTAGTTTGATTCGTTGTTCATTCGTCGCGTGGTTTGAGCCTTGTTCTATCTTGTTTCGGGGGTTGTTCGGGAGCGTTTCCGACTTGTTTTGAGTAGGGTTAGACCTTAGAATGGTTGCCCAAAAGTTTGGGACCATTTAGATCAAGTTTAGATCAAGTTTTAGAGGTTCTGGAGCCGAGGCGGCATGTTTGGTGGCGCCCGCCTCAAATGCGAGGGAGCAATTGCGAGTGGTCGAACTTGGGGATAGCCTCGGTAGTTGAGGCGGCCGCATGGGCTTGGGTGAGCGCCCGCCTCACTGCTGGTGATGCAAGGATTTTTTCCCTGTTTCGTTTGGAGCTTGTACCCCTTGAACCCATATCTAAACCTATCCTATACCTCCCTAACCCTTCCCACTTAAGTCCTAACATTCCTAACTAATTTTAATGTTGGATTAAGGGTTCATTAGTGGGTCATTAAGCCACCAAATCAGATTTAAAAAGGGACCACAAGTTGTTGACACTTGTCCCACTCAAGAATTAGACCAATATAAGCCTTGTATTCAGATTTTGACTTTCATTTCTCACCTTCACTCTCAACAAACGAATTTCATCTTCTCTCTAACTCTTCCATGGCTTCTTGGAGCTAATCCCTTGGTCTTCATTCATCCATTCCTCATTTGCTCAAGGATCCTTCATTAAAGGTGTAGAGCTCAAGAAGAGGAGCATTTCTATCCAATTAGTTTCTTCCATTGCTTTCTTTGGTGTAGTATAGCAAGTAAGTTACCTTCTTCTTCTTCTTCTTTTAGTTCTCATTGACCCTAAGGAAACAAAGCCTATGGTGGTTGAGGTCAATGAGGACACATGTATGCTTCCTATGCTATCTTCTTGTATGTTGAGATTTTGATCTTGTTAGGAGCATGTATAGGTTGGTTTCTTGCCTATGAAAGTTTATAAAACTCTTGTATCTTGTTTATTTATGGTTTTGAACATGTTAGAAACATGTATTGTAGTTGTTGATGAAAATGTTGTTAAGTGAGAATGACCTAAATTGAGCCTACATGATATGTTGTATGTTATATGTGTTCTATCCTCATTATTGGACTCTATGATATACATGAATCACTTTGCATTGCCTTGGTGAATTTAATACCTTGTTGAACCTAGAAATGACCTAGGTTGGGTTATGAAGCACATAGCTTCAATTTCTCCCAAAATTGGGAAGTTAGAGCAAAGACTCAACGGAGTCGACTCTAGGGAATATTTGAACATGTTGAACTTTAGTTTCAATCCCTACGAAGTTTGAACACCGTTTGACTTGGTTTACTCAAGTATGAGCTTGGTTGATTGTTTATAACAAGTTGTTGTGAAAGATTGGTTTTGTGCAATTTAATTGCCTTGATATGATTTTATGGTAGAGATTAACACCCTACTTGGTTGGTCGAGTTCGCTCTTGTCGAATTCGGTCCTTAATTGGTTTAGTCAAGTAAATACCTACTTGTGCATCACATTGAGTCCAGCTGGCATTATTTGGTTTGTTTATCTAAGTCAGGGTGGGACGATGCATCGCCTTCACGAATTATGGGATTCGTGCTCGCTATGGATCGCCATGGATCGCTCACGGGACTTCACACACACCTTCATTTGTGGGCGCAGTGGGGAAGTAGCCCCTTTGCCGTATCAGTTAAGTGCCGCATTGGCTTGCTATCTAGATCGAGAGGATTCTCGGTATAAGTCGATGAATTCACATAACATCGATGGCACGAACCAGTAACAGAATGTTTTGCAAGAGCTACGAAGCGGCCGTGACTATATCATATCCTACTTGTATGATTTAAATTCCCGCACTTATGTGAACAACGTGCTACGTGCTATATGATGATCATGTTCTATAATTGAGATAAATGTCATGCTATAACATGAACATGCATTGTAGTAACTTACTAAGTCTTTCGACTTACCCTATTTGTTTGCTTTGTCTTTCCTTAGATACGAGCCGAGGAGACGTTACGAGATAGACTCGCTTATTCCACTTTTGGTTGTTGTATTCGCAAGGTTGATCTTTTGGACTTGTTGTTAGACTTTTATTTTGGAAAGGACGTTGGGAAGCAAGTCATGTAGACTTGGCTTGGGGTTTTTGATGTTGTTGTAACTTAACTGCTTAACACTTGTAATCTTTTGGTATGCCGACTTATATGTCGAGCCTGTTTATATGTGTATGGTTCACTACGGTTTTCTTCCGCTAAAGCTCGTTTAATCGTTGTTGTTGTTGTTGTCTCCGGCATGTTGTGGCCGTTGAGGTTATTATAAGCATGTGTTAATAATTGTAGGAGTAGTTGTTGGGTTCCGGCTGTAACGTCGCCGAAGACTTGTTTACTTTTAGTTGTTTTCCGGCCAAGTGTAGCCGAGTTGTTGTTCGTATGCGATGTTGCGCCACATGAATTTTATAATCCTACCTATGCATGCTTGTGTTATTGATTATTTGGACGGCACGACTCGGGATCTCGCATTGGGGTCCGGGTCGGGTCGTCACAGTTGGTATCAGAGCTATAGGTTAGCTGTCGGCCAGGATAGGTTCCATGGCCTAGTTGGGTTGGTTAATTGTGTGTTGATTCTAACGTCGAGTGAATTCTTGTAGGAGTCCGATGGTAAATTCCGGGAGAGGTAGACCTAGGAGAGGTCCGGTTGAACCTGAGGCTGAGGCACCATTGTGGGACCGCTTGAGAGGATCCGGTAGTTCGGATATGGCTGAATACATCGCGATTGTTAGCTTTTGCTGGGGCGGGCAGGGGAGGTCAGCGGGAGGCGGTACCACCACCACCTCCCACCAGAGACCAAGGACCGACACTACTCTCTTAGAGAGATTTCTTAAGTTAAAGCCTAGTTCGTTTCTTGGAGAACCAAAACCGAGAGAGGCCGAGTTATGGATGGAGGAAATGATCAAAGTATTGTCCATGTTGGGGTGTACCGACGAAGAAAGAGTGATGTTAGCAACCTTTAAGTTTAAGGGAGCCGGCGAACATTGGTGGACCGTGTTGAAGGAGAGTTGGGAAATGCAACAAGTTCCCATTACTTGGGCCAATTTCCAAAGAGAATTTAAGAATGAATATGTGCCGGATGTAGTGCGCAACCAAAGAGAGAAAGAGTTCTATGATCTTGAGCAAGGTAGCATGACGATTGTGGCGAGTATTCAGCGAAGTTCACGTGAGCCGATATTATGCGTATCGATTCCGGAGGCACGGAGAACACACAAGTTTGTGAAGGGGTTAAGAACTGAGTTTAGGAAACAGATTCTAGCGCTTAAGCTCACCGATTATCGGACTGCAGTTGATAGAGCTTATGAGGTTGAGCAAGATATTGAGGAGCACCGAGTCAAGAATAATTCTAGTGGTGCACGACAGACTACTCAGAGCACCAGCAATCAGGGAAACAGTTCGGGTAATAGAAGGGGTTATCAAGGGAACCGTGATAGGAGAAGTGGAGGCCAAGGTAGGCCACAGTCTGGGAAACAAGGTAACAATACTTCTTCATCTAAGGGGCAGCAAGGGTCGCGTAGTGAAGCTATGATTTGTTCGTTACGCGAGAGTGCAGGCACCAGGTTGATAGGTCTTTGGGGAAAAAATGGGAAGTGTTATTATTGCGGTGATGGAACTCACATGAAGAAAGATTGTCCAAGCTTAAGGTCAATCGGTCGGTAGCGCCAGGTCAACAATCTGGGGCTAAGAGAGATGGGGACGGTAAACCCAAGGTTCAAGGCCGTGTGTTTGCGCTTGATCAGCGCGAGGTTCAGGGGTCTACGGCTGTGATAGGAGGTACTCTTTCTATATTCGATCATAAGGCTCGAGTTCTCATAGATCCAGGGTCTTCGCATTCTTATGTTGCTTAAACTTTATTGAGAATCTTTGCGTATTGCCTCAATCCTTGCCATATTTGCTTGAAGTGTCTACCCCGCTCGGGGAATATATGCTCGCGTCTGAAGTATTTAAATCTTGTGATGTTTTGGTGGGTGACCACACTTTGCATGCGGACTTGGTAGTTCTCCCTATACGTGATTTTGATGTGATTCTTGGCATGGACTGGTTATGTGCTTATCATGCTATAGTTGACTGCCATAGAAAGCAGGTTACCTTTTATATGTCGGGTGTGCCTGAGTTTACTTTTGTGGGTGATCATGCTTCGAGTGACGTGCATTTTATTTCTGCTCTAAGGGCTAGAAAATTACTGTCTCAAGGGTGTACGGGTTATCTTGCATGCGTAGTTGATAAGAGGAAGTCTTCACCTAACTTAGAAGAGGTTCCGGTAGTATGTGAATTTCCCGACGTGTTTTCTACCGACCATGCTATGCCACCCGATAGAGAACTAGAATTACGTATAGAGCTTATTAGGGGACTTCACTGATTTCTAAGGCACCATATAGGATGGCCGCGGAGCTTAGGGAGTTGAAAACTTCAGTTGCAAGAACTCCTAGAGATTGGTTTTGTTAAACCAAGTGTGTCGCCTTGGGGCGCACCGGTCTTATTTGTGAGGAAGAAAGATGGGAGTTTGCGGTTATGCATAGACTACCGAGAATTAAATAAGGTGACCATTAAGAATAAGTATCCTCTACCCCACATCGATGATCTTTTTGACCAGTTGCAAGGGTCTATCGTCTACTCTAAGCTTGATTTGAGATGGGGTTACTACCAATTGAAGGTTAGAGAAGAAGACATTCCGAAGACGGCTTTTCGCACTAGGTATGGGCATTTTGAATTCGTGGTGATGCCGTTTGGGTTGACAAATGCACCAGCGGTGTTTATGGACTTGATGAACCGTGTCTTTCACAATTATCTTGATTGCTTTGTTGTAGTCTTCATTGATGATATCCTAGTGTATTCGAAATCTCGGGAGGAGCATGAGAAACACTTGAGGATTGTGTTGTCTATTCTTCGAGAGAAGCAGCTTTATGCCAAGTTTAGCAAATGTGCCTTTTGGCTCGAGGAAGTATCTTTCTTAGGGCATATCGTTTCTAGCGCCAGGATAGCCGTTGATCCTTCTAAGATTGAAGCGGTGACGAATTGGAAGAGGCCTAGTTCAGTTACCGAGGTTCGGAGTTTCTTGGGTTTAGCGGGTTATTACCGGAGGTTTATTGAGGGTTTTTCTAGAATTGTAACTCCTATGACGAGGTTGACACAGAAGAATGTGCCGTTTGTTTGGAGCGAGAAATGTGAGTCTAGTTTCCAAGAGCTTAAGAAGCGGTTGACGACGGCACCTATTTTGGCTTTGCCTAGTGGAGGAGATAATTTTGTGATCTACAGCGATGCTTCTAAGGAAGGTTTGGGTTGTGTTTTGATGCAAAATGGAAGGGTGATCGCCTATGCATCGAGGAAGTTATCTATTCATGAACAGAATTACCCGACACACGACATGGAGTTGGCTGCGATTATTTTCGCGTTGCATAAATGGAAACATTACTTGTATGGGTCTAAGTTTGAGATTTTCACCGACCACAAAAGTTTGAAATACTTGTTTTCTCAGAAAGAATTGAACATGAGGCAACGAAGATGGATGGAAAAATTAAAGGACCACGATTGTACTATCTTGTATCATCCGGGGAAGGCAAATGTAGTAGCGGATGCCTTGAGTAGGAAGGTTCATATGTCGTGTATGATGGTTAAGGAGTGGAAGATGTTAGAAGATTTGCGAGATTGGGGTCCTAGTGTTTTTGATAGAGGTGTGATTTTCGCAAATGTTCGTGCTACGCCAGTCTTATTTGGGAAAATTAGAGAAGCGCAAGGAAATGATTCGGAATTGAAGAAAATTTTTGATGGGTTGGCTGAGAATATATCGCCTGATTTTGGGATTAATAGCGAGGGTACTTTGACATTTCGAGGTAGGATTTGTGTTCCTTCTAATACGGAATTGAAGAGATTGGTTCTTGATGAGGCTCATAAAACGAAGTATACCATTCACCCGGGGAGCACGAAAATGTACTTAGACTTGAAAAGACAGTTTTGGTGGAAGGGTATGAAGAGAGAAATTGCGGAGTATGTGTCGAAGTGTTTGACTTGTCAGCAGTTAAGGAGCATCGAGGCTGCTTGGGAGTTTCTACATCCATTGGAGATTCCTGAGTGGAAATGGGAGTTCATTACTATGGATTTTGTGACAGGATTACCGCGCACGCGGAGAGGGTTTAATGCAGTTTGGGTTATAGTCGACAGATTGACTAAGTCTGCACACTTCATTCCGATAGCTATCACTTATTCGTTGACTCAGTTGGCAGCTTTGTATATCCAGGAGATCGTGAGACTTCATGGCGTACCGGTTAGTATTGTGTCCGATAGAGACCCGAGGTTCACGTCAAGATTTTGGAAGTCGTTGCAGGAAGCTTTGGGGACCAGATTGGACTTCGATCAGACTTTTCATCCGCAAACGGATGGTCGGTCAGCGATTGATTCAGATTTTGGAGGATATCTTTGCGAGCTTGTGCTTAGTGGATTTCAAGGGAAGGCTGGGATTCTCACTTACCTTTAGCCAGAGTTTGCGTATAATAACTACGGTCAGAGTATCAAGATGGCGCCGTACGAAGCTTTGTATGGGCGTAAGTGTAGATCGCCAATTTGTTGGGATGAAGTTGGAGAGGCGAAACTTTGGGGTTCCGAATTAGTGCAACAGTCGGTTGAGAGCGTGAAGTTGATTAGAGATCGTTTGCGCACCGCTCAAAGTCGACAAAAGAGTTATGCGGACAATCGAAGACGAGATCTTGAGTTCCAAGTGAGTGATTACGTGTTCTTGAAGGTAACACCGAGGAGAGGTACTAAGAGATTCGGCAAGAAAGGGAAGCTTACACCGAAGTACATTGGTCCGTTCGAGATTTTGGAGAGAGTTGGGTCTTTGGCATATCGAATTGCATTGCCACCTTCACTTTCGGAGACTCATAACGTATTCCATATTTCCATGTTGCGAAAGTATCTGAAGGATGAGTCCCATGTACTCGAGTATGAGGAGATCACGTTTGAGCCGGATATGTCATACGTGGAAAAGCCCGTGAAGAATTTGGATACCAAAGAGCAAGTTCTACGAACCAAGAGAATTCCCTTAGTCAAAGTTCTTTGGAGGAACCACAACATTGAAGAAGCGACTTGGGAAACGGAAGCGGAGATGCGCGAGAAGCATCCACATTTATTTGACGAACTTGGTAAGAATTTAGGGACTAAATTCCTAAAGGAGGGGAGAGTGTAACGCCCCCATAATCTTGCATGTGCATTCTATGCTTGTCTTTATACTTTCTTGGTTGATTGTGAGCTTGTTTACTTGATATATAAACGTCTTAGAATCATTCATAGATCATTCTAGAAGTCCATAACATGTTTAGAATCATATAAACTTGTTTGTTGAATCGCCGGTTTAATCGCGTTGAATTTGGCCTTAGCGATTCCTCTCGTTGCTCGTATTTGCTTCTATTTCGACGTACGAAGTGTTCGTTGAGTTCTTGGCTTTATATTCAGGTCTTAACCATGTGGAAACAAACCTTTTTCATGTCTAAGATATCCTAGTTTGATTGGTGTTTGATTGTAGTTTGATTCGTTGTTCATTCGTCGCGTGGTTTGAGCCTTGTTCTATCTTGTTTCGGGGGTTGTTCGGGAGCGTTTCCGACTTGTTTTGAGTAGGGTTAGACCTTAGAATGGTTGCCCAAAAGTTTGGGACCATTTAGATCAAGTTTAGATCAAGTTTTAGAGGTTAAGGAGCCGGGCTGAGGCCGCCAGAAGCCTCAAGTGAGGCGCCTCAAATAGAGGGAGCAATTGGAGAGTGGTCTGAACTTGGGATAGCCTCGATAGTTGAGGCGGCCATGAGCTTGGGTGAGGCGCCCGCCTCACCCTGTGTCTGTTACGGGATTTTTTCCCTGTTTCGAATTGGACGATTTGTACCCCTTGAACCCATATCTAAACCTATCCTAAACCTCCCTAACCCTTCCAACTTAAGTCCTAACATCCCTAACTAGTTTTTAATGTTGGATTAAGATTACATTAGTGGGTCATTAAGCCACAAATCAGATTTAAAAAGGGACCACAAGTTGTTGACACTTGTCCCACTCAAGAATTAGACCAATATAAACCACATTTCAGATTTTTGACTCTCATTCTCACCCTCACTCTTCCAAAAACGAATTTTCATCTTCTCTCTAACTCTTCCATGGTTTCTTGGAGGTTCTAATCCTCTTCATCCTCCTCATCCATTCCTCATTTGCCTCAAGAGATCCTTCATTAAAGGTGTAGAGCTCAAGAAGAGGAGCATTTCCTATCCGATTAGTTTCTTCATTTGCTTTCTTTGGTGTATAACTTGTAAGTTACTTTCTTCTTCTTCTTCTTTTAGTTCTCATTGACCCTAAGGAAACAAAGCCTATGGTGGTTGAGGTCAATGAGGGCACATGTATGCTTCCTATGCTATCTTCTTGTATGTTGAGATTTTGAGCTTGTTAAGAGCATGTATAGGTTGGTTTCTTGCCTATGAAAGTTTATAAACCTCTTGTATCTTGATTATGTAGGGTTTTGAACATGTTAGAAACATGTATTATAATTGTTGGTAAAAATGTTGTTAAGTGAGAATGACCTAAATTGAGCCTACATGATATGTGGTATGTTATATGTGTTCTATCCTCATTTTTGGACTCTATGATATACATGAATCACTTTGCATTGCCTTGGTGAATTTAATACCTTGTTGAACCTAGAATTGACCTAGGTTGGGTTATGAAGCACATAGCTTCAATTTCTCCAAATTTGGGAATTTAGAGCAAAGACTTCAACGAGTCGACTCTAGGGAATATTTGAACGTGTTGAACTCTAGTTTCAATCCCTACGAAGTTTGGACACCGTTTGACTTGGTTTACTCAAGTATGAGCTTGGTTGATTGTTTATAACAAGTTGTTGTGAAAGATTGGTTTTGTGCAATTTAATTGCCTTGATATGATTTTATAGTAGAGATTAATACCCTACTTGGTTGGTCGAGTTCGCTCTTGTCGAATTCGGTCTTTGATTGGTTTAGTCAAGTAAATACCTACTTGTGCATCACATTGAGTCCAGCTGGCATTATTTGGTTTGTTTATCTAAGTCAGGGTGGGACGATGCATCGCCTTCACGAATTATGGGATTCGTGCTCGCTATGGATCGCCGCTCCTGGGACTTCACACACACCTTCATTGTGGGCCGCAAAGGGGAAGTAGCCCCTTGCCGTACGCTAAGTGCCGCATTGGCTTGCTATCTAGATCGAGGATTCTCGATATAAGTCGATGAATTCACATAACATCGATGGCACGAACCAAGAATAAAGTTTTTGGTGAGCTACGGCCGTGACTATATCATATCCTACTTGTATGATTTAATTTCCGCACTTATGTGAACAATGTGCCGTGCTATATGATGATCATGTATTATAACTGAGATAAATGTCATGCTATAACATGAACATGCATTGTAGTAACTTACTAAGTCTTCGACTTACCCTATTTGTTTGCTTTGTCTTTCCTTAGATCCGAGCCGAGGAGACGTTACGAGATAGACTCGCTTATTCCACGCTTGGTTGTTTGTATTCTAAAGGTTGATCTTTTGGACTTGTTGATTAGCCTTTTATTTTGAAAGGATGGGAAGCAAGTCATGTAGACTTGGCTTGGGGTTTTTGATGTTGTTGTAACTTAACTATTTAACACTTGTAATCTTGGTATGCCGACTTATATGTCGAGCCTCGTTATATGTGTATGGTTCACTACGGTTTTCTTCCGCTAAAGCTCGCTTAATTGTTGTTGTTGTTGTTGTTCTCCCGCATGTTGTGGCCGTTGAGGTTATTATAAGCATGTGTTAATAATTGTAGAGTAGGTTTGTTCCTTGTAACGCCGATGACTTGTTTATTTTAGGTTGCTTTTCCCGCCAAGTGTAGCCGAGTTGTTGTTTGTATGCGATGTTGCGCCACATGAATTTTATAATCCTACTTATGCATGCTTGTGTTATTGATTATTTGGACACGACTCGATCTCGCATTGGGGTCCGGCCTGTCGTCACAACTATCCGCATTAAGCTCCCTTTAACGCCCTCCCATATTTCATCTACCGAGGGAATAGCAGCCAAAGCATTATTATTATCTTCCCCTATCAAAGTCGGGACTGAAGAGAATAACTCCTCTTCCAAACATGGATTAGAGGTGGTGAACAATGAAGCATAATGGTTTACAGCATTGTTACCCAACGTAATATCATCTGATACCCAAGAACCATCTGGAGACTTAATTCGAATGGTATGCCATGCTGCTCGATCCTGAAGTGTATCATGGAAAAATGCCAAATTACGATCCCCGTCCCTGAGCCAATTAACGCGAGCCTTCTACTGGATCAATTCCTCATCCCATTTAATAGCCTGCTCAAGATCCTTTCAGTGCGATCCAAGAACTCCGCCACATTCTCATCCCATCCTTGTGAAGCCGAAAGTCCAAACGAAGAATGTTATCTTGATAAGTTGTATTTTCTTCCGTATGTGCCCAAACCGACCAATTCCAGCTTTTGAGCTTTAGCATGCCCACCTTCCTATGGAGGATGTCCATAGCCGTGTGCCATAACAATCTCTATCCCAAATTGACTTAACAAAATTAGAGAAATCATTGTGATGGCCGTCACATTCATTTGGGAACCGAAAAACTCCTTTAGGTTTCTGAATGAGTTGGAAATCAATTACAAGAGGAGAGTGGTCTGATTTAAACCAGCTCAAGTGAGTAACCCGTATTGGAGGGAAAGAAGCTTTATACAAACCATTACTGAGTACACGGTCCAAACACTCCCGGATTGCATTCTCGCAGCGACCATTCTCGATGTCCATTGCAGGTGTGTAGATCGAACCTTAAGTAACCTACATCTGTCACCCTGCTGCAAGCATACAATTATTAAAATCCTCCATACTACCAAAATCAAAGCCTGAACCTCCAAGCTTTTCTGCCGACAGAGAAATTGTATTAAAATCGCCTCCTATGAGCCAAGGAGAATTGATGCTATTAGAAAGGTCCACTAAGTCTTGCCAAAGCATTTGACGTTCCCCTCTCGTGCACTTCGCATAAACAAACGAAGCCACATCGACAAATTATTGGAACCCGTCGGACGAGTAAACTTGTTGAGTAGTCGCACCAAGATAATCAACCTGAATAGTATCATTCCAAAGAAGCCATATATGTGTATTAGTAGGTTCATAATGCATGCTATTAGGAAAATGAAGCTTCCTAGCTATTTTACCAAGACGACTTCCAGCAATTTTAGGCTCAAGAAGAACAACTAAAAAGGGTTTATGTTGAGAGACTAATTTTTGCAAATAAGAGATGGTCTTCTTATTTCCAACCCCGCGCGCATTCCATAGAAGAATCGTCATAAAAAAGTATTAAAAAGTGGTTGCCTGGGCCTTAGCATTAGCCCTTGTGTTACGCTTCTTAACCTTAGATGATTTTGCTTTAGACTTCTTCTTAGCCTTTACTTGATCCCGACATTGTTGTTGAAAAGCCTTAATAGAAGAGGCCGATCTAGGAAAATCCACTAGTTCATCAAGCGAAGCCGATCTAGTAAGCTTGATACGAACTTTATGGCCAACTGAGTCCACAGATTTGTGATCATCCAAACCCCTATCATTTACCAAAGCATCGAGATCTGAAAAGGAATAAGCTTTATACAAGCCAGCTTCCTTATTGAGATTACCATTACCCTTACCCACATTTGCTTTCAGATCATTAATTTTCTCCTTCAACAACGAAAATAAAACTTTTTAAATTATATTATACTCAAGAAAAATGATAAAATTGATAAAAATTAATTTAATTATTAAATAATATGATACCTAACATTTTTTGTAGAACCTTCAACCATACATTGTTGAGAACCAACAATTAAATATAAAAAAGAAGAAACTAAAACTTAAATTAAAAAATGTTGACCATAACATTTTTTATATACACGACATTTCAATTAAGAAATCAAAAACCAAAGAGAGAAGGAAAGAATAAAGTTAGGCTTTAATTGGAATCCACTAAAAGACTAAAAATTGTTATTTATTGATGTCCTTGACCCAATGACCCAATCTAGAATTGTTGGATAACCCATAGACATTTCGAGAATGGTGTGGTCTGCATACCGTTTATTCCAACAACAGAAAAAACGGTTGATATTCTAACTAAGGGGCTGTTCAAGGCTTCAAGCCAGCTTTTAAGTCTTTTGTTAGCAAGTTGGGATTACTTGACATTTACCTTCCTCTTCCCTCTTCGTATGTACACCACCTCCTCGTCGCCACCTATAAATCTCATACCTAGGTAGAAGGCAGTGCTGGTGTTAATGAGGGATGTTGGCCATGGGACGGCGACAATGGAGTTTTTTTTTATTTTACAGAATAAAACATGTATATTTTTATATAATAATTTAGAGAAAATAATTGAAAATTTTAGTTGAATTTTTCAATTGTTGTTTCAAATATTGTGAAAATTAAAAATATTAATTCATTATTCAAAATATTTTTGTTATTATTTAAATTGCTTTTTTTAAACATTTTTTTAAAGATTGGAGAGGACATAGACCGTACCCCCGCCTTTAATTTTTATTATTTTAAAGCATTGAAAGGCTACAAATATATATATATATATATATATATATATATATATATATATATATATATATATATATATATATATATATATATATATATATATATATATGATGCCTTTAGTGTGGCTCGAACAAATGGTGCCTCTGGTGAGGCTTTGAAGCCCCGACCACTTGATTGAAAGTAGTGAAGTACCAGTGTGCCTCTAATAGGACTTGAACACACAACCTCTCTGTTAAAATAAGAGAGTAGCTAAATAGGGCCTTTGGGTAAGGTTCGAACAACAATGGTACCTCTGAAGAGGCTTGAACACCTGACCTCTTCGTTAGGAGAAGTGAGTAGTACCAATTGAGCTAGAGCTCATTGGTTGTTTAAATTGCTTTGTTTTAACATAATGAGAGAAATTGAAATTCACGTAAAAGTTTAAGATCTGTAAGTTGAGTCGTTGACTGCTATAGCGCATATATTCTGACTTGAGAGTTTGTACGACATTACTAACTTATTTTTGGTTTCATTTGTTGACCAATCATGGCATGCTTTGCTAGCATATTCCTTAATGGAAAGGACAAAACTTCATTAATTATGGTAAAGGAAAAAAATACTCCCTTCAAGAGTCTCCATTTGAAAGTCAAACTTTTTAAGAAAATGATATTTTTAGTAGTTTTTTTATTAATAAAATACTCCATCCGTCCCAAAATTATTGTCTTGCTTTCCTTTTTCGTCCGTCCCAAAATAATTGTCTTCTTTGAAAGTTTCCTTTTTAGTATATCACTTTTACCACTTTACCCTTATTTTTTCTTCTTACTTTAATTTTGGGCCACATATTCATGGGCTTTAAAGGAAACCACACACTATTCCAATGTTAATAATTCAGTCAAATGTATTTTCTTAAATTGTGCGCCAAGTCAACTCAAACGATAATTTTGGGACAAAGGGAGTAACACTTTTATGCTTTAATTTTTTAAAGTGGACTCTTTAAGTGAAACATCTCAAAATTGAATAGTGGACTCTTTGCCCGGAACGGAGGAAGTAGCTCATAAGATACTACCTTTGCATACTGATTGAAATTATAACTGAATCAAATGAGGGTGACATTAATTTGTTGCAATTCTTGTTGATTTATTAGTGTTTAACTAAATTTCTTGCAAAATAGGTGAGTTTTGGAGGACGGACTATTTTATGTGAGTTTTGTAGGAGCTCAATGTGAGTTTATGTAAGATGGGTTGTCACAATTTATATTGTTTAAGATTCTTAAATATACATGTGAAGGGAAACCAAATGACCATTTTTGTCTCGTGATTACCAATCCATTGGTCAAAATTGGATGCATAGAAACATGAGAAATATTTCATCTTCAAATGCATGGATTTAGATTAGAGCTTTCTTATAGCTAATGATTTTAGGCGGGAAATTGGTGTGTTAGGCGGGAAATTGGTGTGTTAGGATGATTGTATATATATATATATATATATATGTGTGTTATTAGGTAACAATGAATACTTTATAAGTCATTGTATCCAAAATTGAGAATGGTGAACTTGAGAACTTGGGAATAATGATGAATTTAGAATCATTGGGCTTTTGTGAACTTTAACAATTGAGATTGGGTTTGAGAACAACCTTGTGATTGGGAGCAACACTATGTAATTTTGTTGAGCATCAAATGACCCTCTAACACTAACATGAGGCGGAGTGCAGTGCCGGTTAGCAGCGAAGTTTGATTGGGCTCAACCCCCTTAGTCACAACCATGACTAAGGTTTTTAAGGCTACCTTGCGTTTTGGGTTAGTATCATTGTCGATCACGATTGTCGGGGTTGTAGGGACATGGCCTCGTGGTTGAATTACCAGAACAAATTATGAGTACCAAATGTGTTCGTGTTCGAGACAACAAGCGGTGTTTGGGGTTTGCAGTTGATTTGAGATGTATCTCAATCCAGTATACTACACTTGTGAAATACTTGACTTATGTGAATTATCATGCGATATGTGAATACTCTCATACGAAGTGTGAAATTTATGATGTCATTATGTATGCATCTCTAACTCTCATGACACGATATTATGTTGCATACACATATAACATATATAAGTACACTTGAACCCTACTTTGTTTCGACTCACTCCGTCCTATTTATTTTCCTTAGATCTAAGTCAAGCGAGACGTTGAGCGACAACGGTGTCTTCAGAGCGCTAGGGGTTGAAGTCTTTTGGGGGTAGCTTCCGCTTTTATGAGTATCTCTTTTGTGTTGTGTAGGAGGACATGTATTCTTCCTTTGATTTGTAACTATTTTAAAACATTTGGTTATTGGTGGGGATATTTGTAAAACAAGTTGAATATGTTATGACTCCATTTATATCCAGTTGTGTACTTAAAGGAGAACATTTTATTTTACTGGTATTTCCATTTTGTTAATTTGTTGGTAGGTTGGTTGGGTTCGCATCCCAGACTGGGACCGGTTAAGGCAGGTTAGGGGCGTGACATTGGGACTTTGGTATTGATTAAAATTTGATTGGAATTGGTTTGGGTGTCTTTTGGTTTTAATTTTGGTAAGCTTTGGAAATTTTGGAACAACAGAGGAGATGCGGTCGCGTCTCCATTAGTTCAGGGATCGCTTTCTCAGGCTTAAAATTAGAGTGACATTCTGTAATTTTGGCGATCGAGTTGGTGTGGTCAAGACGGATGTGTTGGTATCAAAGTGGTCGCGTCATTAGGGTTGAAGCGACCGCGTTGTTGTCCGAACATAAGTTTTTAACCTTTTTCCCTTGACGCGACTATGTTAGTAATAGACCTAATTAAGTTGTGTTAGTGTAGGGTTAGCTTGATTAAACCTAATGTTGTAATTAGTTAATCCTAAGCTTGTTTAGTACCAACCAATCACACATTAATGCCTTACCTTGTGAAAAAGGGTTTCTTCCTCTTAATATTCCCAGTAGATGTAGACTCTTTTAAAGTCTCAAACTCAAACAAACATACCACATCTACCGTGAGAGAGAGAAGCTTTAAGGGAAGGGTTTCCATTGAAGAAGCTAGGGTTTGAAGCTCAAGATCTTGTCTTTTTCTACTACTTCCTTCATTAATTCTCATCACCTTGCCTTGGGAAGTCTATAGAGCCAATAAAATCCCCATTCCATAGTAGAATGAAACCTTCAACTTTGGTAAGGGGATTACTTGCTTATGTTTGTTCATAATTGTTGTATATGACTCGATTTGGGGGTAAGGGCCAGTAGGTTAGGCACACCGAAAGATGTTGTCTTTAAGGTATTTAACTCGTCCCATACTAGGTGTAATGGTCTCAACGAGTTTCACCTCCAGGATAAAAAAACCTACGCACTCAATTCAAAGGTTACACTTCTTGAATATTAATGGAACAATGGTCTAAACTGTGACTGTTAACTCGAAGATTAGAATTTTTTAAAAGAAAGAAGATTCGGGAGAATTGTTTCAATATCCAACTTTGAATGTAGGGAAGGCTATGTATAGGTTTGAGTTGTTGCCTTGGAAAGACACAACTTGAGCTGAAATAGTGCCAACCATTCGGAAGAGGTCTTACTCAAAAATTTGAATTGTCTAAGCATCACACATCCATTCTCCAAGATGAGTGACTGTCCAAACACCCGCCTGAATACTCAACTAAATAAAAGATTAATTAACTACTTCATTCATTCATATATATATATATATATATATATATGAATGAATGATATAAAAAGTTTTAACACCAAGAGTCTTACTATCAATCCCATGTGGGATAAAGGGGACACAAGGAAGAAATGAAGAGGAAACAACAAGACCTTATTCATGAAAGAAAAAGGTTGATACACAAACTTAATGCGGGGAAAAGTATTTATTATATGTGAATACAAAAACATATAACAATCCCCCACTTATTTACATATAATAACAAAACAATCACTATTTAATTATTGTTTATGTTTTTTTGATGGGTGGAATCTTGGTTTATGTATTTTATTTTACGTTTTTGGGCAATTTTATTTTATGAAGGAGGAATTGATTTGGGGGAAAAAGGCTTGTTGTCTTTTTGCAAACTCTAGGGGCTTGATAGTAAATTGTGATATAGTTTACGTTTTAGAAGTTGCATTTTAGCCCTTATTCAAAGTCCAAACGCACGTGAGAGGTGCATGGGCAACTTAACGACATTTCACTAACGACATCTATCAAAAGACTGACTATAGACACCCCAATTTCGTACCCCTGGTATGTGACATGACATAAAATATCAAGACCTCTTAAAAGAACTAACGAATGTCAAGTTACAGGGTTAAAAATGCAATGAAAAAGCAGGATGCATAAACGGTGAATTGCAGGGGGCAAAATGCCAAAACTCAGAACAAAAAAGGCATGGGGCACCGCCCCAAGCCACTTATGACGCCGCGCCACAGCCCTCTATAGGCAGCGCCCAATAGTTCCCCAAGTACTGTAGCAGTTTGCTTTTGGTACAATCTTCTCAACGTATCGTACAAGCCAATGAAGCACGGAAGGAAAAACTTAACAACGAAAGAATCCCTCCTCCCAATCTATAAATAGATGCATCCAGCTTTCAGAATTTAGAGACAGACACACAGAGTGAAATAGCGAAAACACAGTTACGTAGTGAGTTCACCGCGCAGTTGAGAGAACGCCGAAATTTTTTTTCCTTCTAGCCCTGAAGCTCTGTCAAATCTCCCCAAACACTAAAACTCTCAGGCCAAAGTGAAACTTAGTTACCCTGCTAGGATTCCGTCCTATTCCACCGATCCCAAAATCCCAAAAAGCGTTGCCTCGAATCCAAAAGCAAAAACAAGTAGTTGCTGCCGATTTCGACCAACCCGAAATCCGTTAAAGCAAGCAATTCTGCCGCACGGATCCCAAGGCGAAAAGCAACTAAATGGAGCAGTCACGCTGCCCGAAATCAGTCAAAAGACTCCCTCTCCCTGAAGGTCAGAGTGAGCACACCCTAGGTCCTACCAGTAAGGAGTTTGGTATGAGATAAAACCCCCACGCTTCAAGAGGTAGGTCTATTAATGTTTTTTTATGTATAAAAGTGTTATTTAAATAGTCCTATGTAAACGAAATAAACAGCTATGCTGCCCAAAATTCTATAGAAATAACACTAAAAAGAGCCATTATTATGGCCAAAATTTTATAAATATATTTGTAACTCCAGGAAGGAGGCCGTTGTAAGTTTGTAATTATTCTCTTATTTATATGCAGACATATATTTAAAATGCTTTATTTCAACTGTTAAATACATGTAAAAAAACATATATTTTGCCAAAAAACTTGTTTTGAGACCGAAAGGGCGAGTTGGGTGTCTAACCCCTTCCCACCTCGTAACTTAGCTTCTGAACCCTTTTACAAATCTAGTTTTTTTTTCTTTGTTTTCCTTAAAATAAAGAGTGACTCTTTTGATCGCATTTTGAGTCCACAATTGAGGCCAAGTGTATTCCACGTGCTTTAAAGTTTCGAAACCACCCGCTTCTTCGGTAGCGGGGGATCGGTTATGAATCGGGACACTCATAGTGGCGACTCATCTGGGAACATTGTTTTTATTCTAAATAAAATAAAAACGGAGGGCTCGACTCATTAAAAAAACAAGTTTTTCTTTTGTTCTTGGCTAAATATGTTTCTATTTATTTAATAGTTAAAATACTGCAATTTTATATATCTGTATATATATCTGTGCAAATAACTGTGAAATCTTGCGGCAAAGACTTCATTCAGATATTGCTAAAAAAAGATAATATAAAATTTCGGGCAGGATAAAAAAAGAGAGGCATATTATCGCTTTATTTTATTTTGCTCTGCTTTATTTATTATTCCTCGCAAAATATGTAAATATTATTTTATTTTGTCATTTTATTTTGGGGATTAGGACCAAATGTAATTAATAGGAACATATAGATTCCCCACTTTTCTTTCTATTTATTGATTTGAATGGCCGTCACGCTCGCTCGCGCCTTCTTTTCGAGAATTCAAACTAATTAGTCGAGAAAATCAACAATGAACAGAAAGACGGGCCATTTACTGCTTTATTTACCGATCTATATCTGAAAAAAAAAAAGACTTTACTACTTTTTAGATACCTCACACACGCGCACGCATGTAGAAATATTTCGAACTGCTATCCTTACACCATGGCCAGCCTACCCCCTGCATCAGCCAATTGTAGACACCTCAATTTCGTACCCCTGATATGTGAATCTGACATGTGATATCAAAAACTACTTAAACTTAACAAATGTCAAGTTATGGAGTCAAAAATACGAAAGGCAAAGCATGATGCGCAAAAGCAAGTAAAATCACGAGGGATAAAAGTGACAAATCTAAACTCAAAAGCTTGGCGCGACCAAAAGCATCATCGGCGCCCGCGCCAAGCAATGGTAGGTTCCGCGCCATGCTTGCTACAGTGGCACTCCCAGATAACGCATTGTACAAGACTCAAAGGCTGGTGCACAAGAAATGTTAACGCGTTGAGGGATTTTTTTAATCCCCGATGTATCCCTTCGTCCACCTATAAATAAGTGTGCTGGGCTCACTTCTGAAGACGGAAGAGCGATCACGAAGAAACTCTGATAATTTTTCTCTGTGTTCTTATAACGCAGAGATTAGCGAGAGAAGTGAGATAGGGAGTGTTTAGCCCATAAAGCTTTGAAACCCTGTCCAAACTCCACCAAACCAAAAACACACCGGTTAAAAGTGATCCCTAGCCTTTAGGTTAGGTATCCACCTTACTTCCCCAGCCTAAAAACCATAAAGTAAGTCGTTACTCTGCCCGAGTAACAGGCCGAAAAACACCATAAATAAGTTGTTATTCCGCCCAACCAAAAAGGCCAAAAACACCACAAATAAGCTGTCGTTCTGCCCGAGTGAACGAGCCAAAACCATCAGAAATAAGCAGTCACTCTGCCCAAATCACAACAACAACAATAACAACAAAAGACCCCCTCTCCCTGAAGGACAGAGTGAGCACACCGTGCTCTAAAAGGTAATAGCCTTTAAGGGCGTTATATATTTTTTATTATAAAGTTTTTCTTTAAATCCGACCCAATGTAGAAAATATAAGCCGTTGTGCTGCCCAGATTTAGTTAGGAAATATTATGTAAAAGAGTCATTATAATGGCCAAATATTTTTAAATATATCTGTAATTATTGTAAAGAGACGTCTGCGAGTCCGTAAATAATGTAGCCGTGGATGTATTTGCTTTTATTTTCCTGTCCTTAAATGCTTTATTTATTTGCTAGATAAATATAACAAAAAGCATACTTTAGCCAAAAACCACTTTTGAGACCGAAAAGGCGAATTGGGTGTCTAGCACCTTCCCAACTTGTAACTTAGCCTCCGAACCCGTTTTATAATCTCTGATTTTTCTTCTTCTTTTTTTGGTTTTGCTTTATTTTTGCCTTAAAATAAAGATGGCGACTCTAAAACATTTTGGATCCAAAGTACCGCAACACTCATTTCTTGCACTTTTCGCTTTTCCCTAAAAAGGGAGAATGGGAATGAAAGTGTGATGCATTATCATATCCTGGTATCCCCTAAACAAGGGATAACTTGATGCGGGAAACCCAAAGCTCCCATAGTGATCCAAAATAGGCTATAAGGCTATTTTTATAAAATCCATAGTGGGGGCGTCGCAACATACTTTTTTCCACTTTTTGTTTTCCCTAAAAGGGAAAATGGGAATGAAAGGGTGATGCATTCCCATATCCCGAGTATCCCTAAACAAGGGATAACTTGATGCGGAAACCTAAAGTTCTCATATTGGATCAAAATCCAGCGAAGTCAACCAAGGCGCATTCCAGCGCTATTTTAGACAGCAGCTCCTCTCACACTTTTAATTCCGTCTTCCCTAAACAAGGGAGAGTGGAATGAGAGCAATGGTGTCCCGCATCCCAG